>MU713054.1:150965-175855 GCA_026770625.1 Nicotiana glauca
CCAGCCGCCTCTGAACCCTCCATTCTCTCAAGCTCTCTCGAATCTTCTCAAACTCTAGCCACCACTTCCGCCCTGAAAGCCATCGGAATCCATGGCTTCCAAGGCTATGGAAGCCCTACACCGGCCTTCTATGACTCCCACGCGCTAGATTTTCAAAGATTCAAGCCTGACCACAGCGAGGATTGGTCCAGTCTTCGTTCGATTTGAGTTCCACAGCCATCTCCAATTTTACTCCGGCGTACCATGGCTGCTCGAGCCTGATTTTGACTTCTTCGACTTAGATCGGTGACCTTTCAAAGCCTTTCTCACTACTAGGGTTCTACTAAAACCCTAACCCTTCGAGGTTTTCTCTGATTCCTTTAGATCTGTTGTGTATCTATGCTTTCCCTAAGTTCTCAAACGATTTCTCTGGCTTTTCTTGCAAAAAATTACTTTCAAAATCATTTCTTTTTCGATCTAGGTTTCTAAAAAGTTTTAAATGTTTCTCTTTCTTTTGTGTGTATTTGCCTCTGCTATGTTCTTATATTTTCTCCTACCATGTTCTTACATGCTTCTTCTGCTGTATTTTCCTATACTGTGTTCTCGTATACTTTCTCCACTGTATCTTCTCTATTGTGTTCTGATATATTTCTCCTACTATATTTTCCATTACTATGTTCTTAAGTCCTTATTAAACTTCTCATCATGTTTATGCTACTGATTTTATCAATTTTTCCATTGTTATGTTTCGAGTTAGTTTCTTCTACTCTATTTTTCTTTGAGCTCTTCTACTGTGCTCTGCATGTTGCCTTTCTATCATGTTTCTCACGAGTTTCAATTGCTGAGAGGAACATGGTAGAGGTTTCAGTTCTTTCTGAGACCTCTGAACCTATTTCGGGTCTCTGAAATGAGTTCAAAATGCTTGATTTCACATGATTCCAGCTTTTTGCTAAACTCTTCTAAGAACTGTACATCGGATCCTTTGTATGTTGCTAAACGATACCTCTCATCTACTTTTGCTGACCTATGTGACAACTATGCTTCTGTGGTTTATTTTCTACTGATTTTTACAATAACACTACATCTTCTTTCATGCTTGACATGTCTATATGCTCTGTATATGCAATGAATTTCCCTCAAAAAGGGTTTGCAAATCTGCGTTTAGTTCAGACTTCCTTTTGAATATGTCTGATTGATTTTCTTTCCTTGTTTGTTGATTCTCTCTGTGACTCGACCTAAGTTAAAACCATTCTCAGCGTTTGTGACTTAGTTCATTCATAGGTCAGTAATCACAAGATCCCTGGCCTTTGATTTACTGGCTGTTAATTGATTTTCTTACCTTAGTTGTACAACTGTGTACTTTAAAACCCTGTCCTTAAATAACCTTTTTATGTATTTTCCCTTAATTACATGCTTTGCAGAAAGTTCTTATTCAATTTCTTTCCTTAAATTATTTTTACCCGTTTGAATCTGAATCCCTTAGTTAAGGGAAGTCTTGTGTAATTGATGCTTAATTGACAATCAGTTCCATAACTTTTTTTCTTACCTTATTTATGCCTGGTTTCCTACACTATAAAAGGCACGACCCTTTCCACAAACGAAGGAGAACTCAGAAATCTTCTAAACTCATACTCTTACAATAATATTCTCTTCTTGTCTGAACTGTGGCCTGTTTACAAGACCTTCTGTTTTCCTTTGTTTATTTCTCTAAAACTGGTATATCCGGATTTAATTTTTAGCACCACAACAATGTGTATTTACTGCATTTGTGTCCATGTTTGCTTGCATGTTCCTGTATATCTCCACACTTAAATTGGCATGCTAATTTCCTTCTGTTTGTTTGTTATGAACCCTCATTCCCCTATTACCCCTATGTGTTTTGAGTTATGACTTGAGGCATGGCAATGTAAGTTGTTGTCCATGAATTAAGTTTGATCTATGGGGGTCTTAACCTCTAAACAATATGTGATAACAGGCCTAAGGGTATGCCAGTATCTCTCATTGCTGGGTATGCCCACCAACCTGCTTTTGCCTCTTGCAACTCCTCATTCCCCTATACCCTTATGTGTACTGATTTAAGCTGCTTCCCTTTTCCCTTTCCCCTTTCAGAATTCTACTTCTGCACTTACACTCTCTCTTAGTCCTTATGTTTTGCCCCTCTCTCGTGAGCCTTGCCTTAGGACCTTGAGTTCCCTCTGAACTTGGACACCTGAGGGCTGGCCCTTCCACACTGCACTATGTCTTAATTTGGTGATCCATTTGAGTGTAAGCACTGCCCGGAGTTCATAAGATACTCTTAGGGAACTTTGACACACCCCAAATGGGAGAAAGGCTTTGAAATATAATCTCTTGGAGTTGGTTCACTTCATACTTCAGACGGGAAGTCTGAATTAGGCTCTTCTTGGTTGTACTTTTAATTTCTGATGTATTTTCTTTACTTTACTTCTTTGTCTGGGCTGTAATAACTTTGTAATAAAACTCTCAGGGATGGCTAGTGAAAAGGGAGGGGTAACCATGTATGCAAAGGGGATAGATGACCATTCTATAGGAGTTTTTTGAATTTCTGCACTCTCATATATAGATACCACGTCTAATGGAATCCTGCATTCTCTCATATATAGATACCATGTTTTTAGGAACTCTAAATTCTCATATATAGATACCATGTCTATAGGAATCCTGCATTCTCTCATATATATGCCATGTCTACAATCATTCAAAATCTGAATTATGCATATGCATATAGAAAATATGCCTATGGGTCTTTTTGAATCTTACATATCCACTTTCATTAGGCAAACATGTTTATAGGTCTTAAATAACCAACTGCAATTAGATATCATGTTCATATAAAAATACAATACCTAGATATCATGTTTGTAGAATTTCTGTGTTTCTCTATGTTTATAAAAGTGTTTTAAAGTCGACAAACGCATAGAAAGCATGCCTATAGGAGCTTTAACCAAACATGAATCGCCTCACTCGATTATAAGTCTAAAACCAGCAATAATAATGCATTACCAGTTGCAGAACTTATGATCTTTTGCTAAAACTCGCATTTCTTTAATAACTGACAACTTTTCTTAAATCAGTATGTATTCAGTTTAATTCATTGTTTCTGAAATTAGTAGATATCATGCCTATAGGACCCTCGACCAACACTTAGGAAAACCGTAGGATGAATTTTATAAATTGAATCAGATTTTATTAGCTACAACCAGTAGGCAGGCCTGAGTCGGGCTTCCTATCTGAACTATGTAATAATTAAGTCTGCCTCAACCTTTTAAGTTTAATCAGACCTTAAACAGTACGTGCAAGACATGCTAAATTATGTGCTTCTCTATTTGAAGGAGGTGTATTTGAGCCCTTTTATTTGTTTATATGCTTTCCCCAAACTTGCTATATGTTTTTTTTGCATGTCGCCTTAGTATTTTACCTTTTGAAACCACAAATAAGCCCAACATCTCCTCCCTTTAGGATTAGTGGTCCCAAGTACCTCCGGGACTTAAAGGATTGGGGCGGGTAATAGCATGCAATAAGTAAACGAGACCATTCTGTGCTTTAATACCTTAATGGGTGGAAAAGGGTAGATATGGATATGATGACCATGCGATAACATCACGTGTAGCCCCTCACTGAGGAGTGACTGTCGGATGTTGTGTGGGGTGATAATATTATTAATAAACCTGGGATCCCTCTTCTTTTTGTTCTTTGTTTCTTTTAAATCTTTTAAAACCATTTCTTCTAAGAAAATCAACTCTCTTTATTTCTTTCCGACTTTGTTTATTTGACCATTACATGAGAATCCCCTCTTATATGAAACTCTTACTTGCCTATGTGTTATTTAAGTCACAACAATAGTTTGGTCGGGAACCACACTAGTGGATCCTGAGGGGTGCCTAACACCTTCCCCTTTGGATAATTTCAAGCCCTTACCCAATCTCCGATTATCCAAATTAAACCCTTCTTAGTGTCCTAATGCACTTAAATTAGGTGGCGACTCTTCAATTCCAAAACCAAATTCCCAAAAGGGAACGAGTTGTCTTCCCAAATGTCATAAACTCGATTTCACGAGAAAAAGGGGGCCCGACACCATATACAATATATTGTGATGCATCGTGTATTGGACTTGGTGCGATATTGATGCAGAATGTCAAGGTTATTGCATATGCTTCGCGATAGTTGAAAATTCACGAGAAGAATTATCCAGTCCATGATTTGGACTTAGCAGCCATTGTTCACGTTCTGAAGATTTGGAGACATTATTTGTATGGCGTGTCATGTGAGGTGTTCACGGGTCACAAGAGTTTGCAATACTTGTTCAAGTAGAAGGAGCTAAATTTGAGGCAGAGAAGGTGGTTGGAGTTGTTGAAAGACCATGATATCACCATCTTGTATCATCCGGTAAAGGCCAATGTAGTGGCTAATGCATTCAGTAGGAAGTCAGCCAGTATGGGCAGCCTTGTGTATATTCCAGTCGGAGAGAGACCGCTTGCTTTGGATGTTCAGGCTTTGGCCAATCAGTTCGTGAGGTTGGATGTTTCTGAGCCTGGCCGTGTGCTAGCTTGAACAGTCGCTCGCTCTTCATTATTTGAGCGTATCCAAGATCGGCAGTATGATAATCCTCATTTGCTTGTCCTTAGAGACATGGTGCGGCACGGAGGTCCTAAGTAGGTTACAGTTGGAGATGATGGAGTTTTGAGGATGCTGGGTTATATTTGTCTGCCTAATGTGGATGGGCTTCGTGAGTTGATTCTAGAGGAGGCCCATAGTTCCCGGTATTCTATCCATCCAGGCGCCGCTAAGATTTATTCGGATTTGCGGCAGCATTATTGGTGGAGAAGAATGAAGAAGGACATTGTTGCCTATGTGGCCCGGTGTTTGAATTGTCAGCAGGTAAAGTACGAGCATCAGATACCTAGTCATTTATTTCAGAAGATTGAGATTCCTGAGTGGAAGTGAGAACTCCCACGGACTCAGGAAAAGTTCGATGCAGTATGGGATATTGATAGGCTGACCAAGTCAGCGCATTTCATTTCTATGGCAATGTCCTATTCCTCTGAGAGGTTAGCTGAGATCTATATCCGGGAGATTGTTCATCTTTATGGTGTGCCCGTGTCTATCATATCTGATCGAGCCACATAGTTTAGCTCGCATTTCTATAGGGCAGTACAATGTGAGTTGGGTACACGGGTCGAGTTGAGTGCAGCATTTCATCCCCAGATAGACAGATAGTCCGAGCATACTATTCAGATTTTGGAGGATATGCTCCGAGCATGTGTTATTGACTTTGGAGGTTCTTGGGATCAGTTCTTGCCATTAGTAGAGTTCTTCTACAACAACAGTTACCAGTCGAGCATCCAGATGTCTCCTTATGAGGCTTCATATGGTAGGCGGTGTCGGTCGCCGATTGGATGGTTTGAGCCGAGAGAGGCTCGGTTGTTGGGTATGAATCTAGTACAGGATACCTTGGACAAGGTGAAGATCATTTAGGATGGGCTTCATATAGCTCAGTCCAAGTAGAAGAGTTATGTCGATCGCAAGGTTCGTGATGTGGCATTGATGGTCGGAGAGCGGGTGTTGCTCCAGGTGTCGCCCATGAAGGGCGTGATGAGATTTGGGAAGAAGGGCAAGCTAATCCCTAGGTTCATTGGTGTTTTTGAGATTCTTGATAGAGTGGGATAGGTTGCTTACAAACTTGCATTGCCGCCGAGTTTATCATTCGTGCACCCAGTGTTTCGTGTATCTATGCTTCGGAAGTATCACGACAATCCATCCCACGTGTTAGACTTCAGCACTGTCCAGTTAGACAAGGACTTGACCTATGAGGAGGAGCCGGTAGCTATTCTAGACCGGCAGGTTTGTCAGTTGAGATTGAAAGTTCCCTTCAGTTCGTGTTCAGTGGAGAGGTCAGCCTGCCGAGGCAGCTACCTAGGAGTCCAAGTCCGATATGCGAAGCCGTTAACCCCATCTTTTCCTCAACTCGGGTACTTCTTTTCTATGTCCGTTCGAGGACGAACTGTTGTATTAGAGGTAGAGGATGTGATTACCCAAAAGGTCATCACTTGATTTACAAGTAAATTCTATGTTCCGATGCCTTAAAAACCTCCTTTTATCTCACCTCAATTTGCATGCGCAGTCCGGGCATATATACAAAATGATTTTATGTGAAAATTTGATTAAAATGCTAAATTGTCCTTCAAAATTGAATTTAAGTTAACTTCGGTCAACATTTGGGTAAACGGACTCGGACCCGTGATCTGACAGTTCCGGAGGGTCCGTAGAAAAATATGGGACTTGGACGTATGCCCGGAATTGAATTCCGAGGTTCCAAGCCCAAGAAATAAATTTTTGAAGAAAATTGTTTAACTAAAATTATAAGAGTTTTTGAAAATTTAAATGTGTTTGGATTTGGTGGTATGTGTCCCGTATTTTGGTTTCGAAGCCCGATACAGTTCTTATATGGTATTTAAGTTGAGCTTGTAAAATTTGATAAGAAACGGACTTGATATGACGTAAATCAGACCCTCGGTTGTTAAAATTTGAACTTAAGAGTTATTGAGATTTTTCTTTGATTTTGATGCAAAACTTGTAGTTCGAGGCATTATTTTGGCAATTTGATCACGCGAGTAAGTCCGTATGATATTTTTAGGTTAGTGTGCATGTTTGGTTTGGAGCCCCGAGGGCTCGAATGAGTTTCGGATAGGCCACGAGATGTTTTTAAACTTAGAAACGTTACAGGTTTGTTGTTTCTGGTGCACAGATCTTTTGTGCATCGCGATCGCGAAAAGGAAATTGGGAATGGGGTGGATATGTTCTACGTGAACGCATAGCCTAGATCGCGAACGTGGAGCACTGGGAGGACTGCTCTACACGAACACGACCTACGGCACCCGAACGCATAAGGTAAATTGGAGGTGGGATGGGAAGTTGTCGTTTCTCTACGTGAACACGTATGCTGGTCCGTGAATGCGAAGGTCAGGGGGGAAACACTTCGCAGACGCATAGGAGAACTCGCGATTGCATAAGTCCACTTCTGGCAGCTCTTCGTGAATGCGACAGTGCTCTCGCGAACGCGATAAACACTGTCGCCCAACACTTAAAATAGTAACAGAAATGGGAATAAGCCATTTTTTCACATCTCCTTCCCCAAAAGCAGAACCTAGGCAATTTTTGAAGAGCAAAAGAAACACCAAATCATAGATATGTGATCCTAAACCCATTCCCTTCATCTTCCATCAACACCCATTAGATTTCTAAGCCTAAATATTGTTCTTCTATGGTAGAATTAGGGGTTTTGGATAGAATTAGGGATTTTTGGATAATTGGAATTTAGACCTCATTTGGGGCTCATGGGTGAATGGGTAACCGATTTTTTGTCCGAACCTCGAGTTTTGACCAAGCGGGCCCGGGGTCAATTTTTGACTTTTTGGAGAAAATGATAGAAAACCTATAATTATGCATTGGGTATGAATTCTTTAGCATTTATTGATGTTGTTAAATTAATTTGGGATAGATACAAGTAATTTGGAGGCGAATTCTAAGGGAAAAACGGTGTTTGAGGCTTGAGTTGGTCGTGGAAGTTCGAGGTAAGTGTTTGGTCTAACCTTAGCTTGAGGGAATAGGTATTGTGCTTTATTTGCTATGTGCTAGTGTAGTGTACGACGTATAAGTGTGGTGACGAGTATCTATACGTTGTTTTCAAGCATACCCGTGAGTCTTAATTTGTAATCGTTGTATTTCTTAATAAGTACTACAAATGCCTAAATTGTTGATTCTCCATGTTAGGCAAGAGTTATGATTATCTTCATGGTATATGTTTATTGTTGAACATTGGCTCTAGTTGAGGTTTCATTTGTGAAGTTAATTGTTGGTACAAGTTTGATTATAACTGATTCCCTTGACAGGACGTATTTAATTCTTATAGTTGGTTCCCTTGCCGGGATGTGTTTATTCTTGTTGTTGATTTCCTTGCCGGGATATTGTTATTTCCTTATTGTTCCCTTACCGGAATTTTTTTGTGATTGGTATTGATTGGTATACTAGGATCGGTTACACGCCGCAACAATATTATATGGGATCAGATTGCATGCCGCAACAAGGAGTTATAAGGGAGGACAGAAGGGTTCTGGTTGCACGTAACAACAGTGATATATGATTTGGATCGGGTTGCACGCCGCAATAGTAATCTATGAGTTGGATCGGGTTGCACATCGCAACAATATATATGATATGGATCGTGTTGTGCGCCACAACAATAAAGAATAAAAGTGGACATTGATTCGTTATTGTTTTCCTTATTCGTACTGATGCGAAATTTAATATGTTCTTTATGTTTTTCTCCAGAGATTTTGTTGGTGCTTGATATTCCCCGCAGCATGTTTCCCCTTCCCATCTTTAACTCCTAGTTCCCGCTATTATTACTTGTCGTATATGCTTTAACTGTGTTTACCGTGAAAATGGTAACAACAACAAGATTTGTAAATGGGATTCTAAAAATACGTGATCTATTTCCGAGCTATTTTGTGAGGGTTGTTAGTGCTAAAACGTGAAGTAAAATGGTAAATATAGAGTTAACCAAAGTAGTAATCGAACCAGTAAGGGGACATTTCCCGGGTGCAAAGTGGGCCAGTAGGTACCTCAGAGCCGAGCCTCGAGCCTATCTCGGGCTTATCGAGGGTATTCGAGAAGGGGATAACAATAAAAGATATAGAAAAGTAAGGATCTATACTACTAATCTTGAGCCAAATAATAAAGAACAAACCAAGAAATAATAAACTGTTAAGGCGACCTCGAGGTCGATGAAGACAGATATTTTAGAAGAAAGAGAGAGATATATTATTGCATTGTGGAGAAGTGGAGCAACATCAGTCGTTCACAAGGTAGGGTGAGTCCGCATTATATAGGCGAGGCGAATCGATATAGTACATGGTGCATTAAATGTAAAGATACAAGGATGGGACGTCTGTTCAAGACACTAGAACCTATTGGCTCGGGCTATCCCCTCGGGAGCTTATCATCTGCGTGACTTCTGCTAGGTTGCGGACGATCTTCTGACCTTCGAGCCACTACAAAGTCGTGGATTATACTTGAGATAATGAGTTCGACCGTGACCATATGGCCTCGACATGCCGTTAGGGTACTCCGAACGTACCTCGATGGCGGGAAATAGACTCCTCTAATTTTACCGCACACAGATAGTCTACGCGTTTCCTATATCGAAGTGATCGGAAACGATGATTAATCGTGGCCTCGAGGCGATTATTACTGTTTACTGTGAAAATGGTAACAATAATTAGATTTGTAAATGGAATTCTAAAAATACGTGATCGATTCCCGAGCTAGTTTGTGATTATTTTTAGTGCTAAAACGTGAAGTAAAATGGTAAAGATCATGTTAACCAAAGCAGTTTTTGAACCAGAAAGGGGACGTTTCCCGGGCGCGAAGTGGGCCAGTAGGTACCTCAAACCCGAGCCTTGAGCCTATCTCAGGCTTATCGAGGGTATTCGGGAAGGGGATAACAAGCAAAGATATAGAAAAGTAAGGATCTATACTACTAATCTTAAGCCAAATAATGAAGAACAAACCAAGAAACAATAAAGTGTTAAGTTGACCTCGAGGTCGATGAAGACAGATATCTTAGAAGAAAGAGAGAGAGAGAGATTATTGTATTATGGAGAAGTGGAGCAACATCAGTCGTTTACAAGGTAGGGTGAGTCCCTCTTATATAGGCGAGGGGACTCGATATAGTACAAGGTGAATTAAATGTAAAGATACAGGGATGGGACATCTGGACAAGACACTAGAACTTGTTGGCTCGGGCTATCCCCTCGGGAGCTTATCGTCTGTGTGACTTCTGCTAGGTTGCGGACAGATCCTCTAACCTTCGAGCCACTACAGAGCTGCGGATTATACTCGAGATAATGAGCTCGACCGCGACCTTATGGCCTCGACGTGCCGTTAGGGTACTCCGAACGTACCTCGATGGCGGGAAATATACTCCTCCGATTTTACCGCACACAGATAGCCTCCGCGTTTCCTATATCAAAGTGATAGGAAATGATGCTTAATCGTGGCCTCGAGGACATTATTACCATGACATCATCCATATAAGAGCATTAAATGCCATAGTCCCAAGAATCGTGCGGGGCCACCGTCATATGCGACAATCGAGGGGTTCATAAATTGCTGCAGGTTCATCCCTTCTGCTTCCCCAATCGATTCCTATAAAATGCCCCGATCACCAGATCCTCCTCATCTTCGCCCTTCTTCCAGGCTCGCGAACCGCAATCTCAACTTATTTGACATATTTTCATCTTTCTCTCTTTTTCTAAAAAGGTTGCATCATTATCCATGGCTAGGACTTCCAGGATGGTACCCGTCGGAACGACACTTCATTGTCGTCCCAGTCGGCTAGGGGGGAAAATAATTCGGTCCCTTCTTTAGAGCAGTGGACCCCTTATGAGTTTGATACGTCGAAGGATTTTGACACCGAGACTCCTGTGTCTACGTCGGGCCGATGCAAGCATATATCTTGATACGTTAGCATCGTGACCATTGTCAAAAATATGAGGACTGACTTTCGTTGGAGTGAAGCAGTGATAGTGGAAATTGCTACCTCTGGCGATGATATTACCAGTTTCAAGGAGGGCTTTCTTTACGTGTATACCTATTCGTTCACCCTGGGTCCCGACGAATCTGTACAATCTCCTCCTTTGGAAATTGATCCGGTGATCCTCGACTTCTGCATGCTGTATTAAGTGACCCTTGGCCAGATCTCCCCATCTTTATGGAGGACTATGTTGATGCTCTAACACTTACTGAGGAGATCGCAGGTGAAGTCTTCACTCTCAACCACCTGATCGGATTATACCGTCCTCGACTGTTCCGAGGCTTGATCAAGCTTCGGTAATGATCCAAGAAACCTTTCTTTACAAGCGTCGATGAAGGGAAGGATCGGGGGTGGATGAGCAGTTTTGTTCAGGTGCGAACCTCGAACATCATCCGAATCCAATGAATGTCCTTCCCCGAATGGTGGAACTATGACGTAAGTGTCTTTTCCCTCTAATCGTTTCTCAATTTTTCTTTCAAGCATCATGATAACCTCTTGGCGACTTTCTCTAGCTTCTCCTTGGCATCCCGAGGAGATCCCATACTTGGCAAGGTGGATCGAGCGCTTGGACAGGAGGTTCCCGTATCATCTCCGGTCCTTGGCCTTTATGGCCAAGAAGCACTGGGTGGCCAAGAACCATGGTAAGGTTTCCTTTCTATACGTGTCTCGTATTTTGTATTCCCCTTGGGCTCTAACTAATGGCGCTGTGCATTCATCGTGTTGGTGCAGGCCTTGGAGAAAATATGTTGATGAGGTCACCCCCTGGTGGTGAAAAGGAAGCCTTGGGGCTCAGCACGAGCAAGAAAAAGAAAAATAAGAGTGGTCGCTGCTTAACCTGACGAGACTACTATCTCGAGCTCTGATCCGGATGCTGGAGTAGGAAGGGAAGATGATGATGATGGCAGTTTGCTGAGGAGGAGGTCGAGGCCTAGTGAGAGGGGTTCGCAGGTGCTCCGTTCGGAGGCTATTGAATCTGGGATGGCGAGGGCCGGCAAGGCTAAGGTGCCGGAGGTCGTTGATGAGGACACCGATGTGGTTTTGAATCACTCGGCTAGATTCTATGTAGCTTCTGCCAGCAAGGCTACGAGTTCATATGGTATGGAGTTCGGAGCCTTCCAAGGGCATGGGCCGTTATTCGATGGAGTTGATGACCCAAACGACTTCATTCGAAACTATCTAGTCTCATCGGGAGAGTTGAGAGACGCTGGGAGGATGGTTGGTTCCACGACCGGCACTTCCTACGGAGGGGAAGGTTTTATTGCCAATATTCTTGATGGCGTACCTGACGAAGTTGACCTTGACATATCTGACGCCATCGATGCAGCGGAGAAATCCCTGCGACAGGTGACAATTTTTCTTTGAGTGTTTCTTTTTGCCCCCGGGCATTATTCATCATTTTTCTTAATTTCCTTATTATGCCATGGTGCAAAGAGATATACGAGCGTGTCATCTCTTGGCTCCGTAGGGAACTTGCACACCACGAGAAGGAGCGTGATGACATTGCTTCGAAACTGCAGGACTCGAAGTCTCGAGGCATTTGGGGAGAGGAAGAGTTGAAGGAGCTTCGAGCCTCTTTAGAGGCGGCACTTCGGGAGAAAACTGCTCTTGCTGCACAGGTATTCTTCTTTTATTTTTATATCTGCTCCTCCGCTCAGCATATATATATATATGTGTGTGTGTGTGTGTGTGTGTGTGTGTGTGTGTGTTTTGTGTTCACATATTCACTGTCTTGCTTCTTAACGAAGGTTGAACAAGGAAGCTCGAGGATCGCCAAGTTGGAAGCGGTCTCCGGGCTGAGGGAGCAGAATGAGAATGCGACCGGGGAGCTGGCGACATCACGGAGCCTTCTTTCAGATGCCCGTAAGGAGATTGTTGCTTTGACCGTGGCTAAGCTCGATATGGAATGAGACGCTGCTACTTACAAGGCAGAAGCAGCCACGGCGCATGCGATGGCTCGCGATATATCCCTGGCGGTCGAGCAGAAACTGGCCCGCACTGCTGATCATGCTAAGGAGAAAGGGAGGAGGGAGGTCCTGGAAGAACTCAAGGCTCGGGGCTTTGAGTTATCTGCTGACCTGAACGAGGGTCATGTGATAGAGGAGGCACTGGAGTGTTTAGTTGTTCCCGACGAGGGCGAAGAGTATAGTGGCAAGGAGTAGTCTCCGAGCCTTCCATTCTCTTTTTTGTATGCCCCTTCTTCTTTCTTTTTTGTTTCATATGTTCTCCCTTCCGGGAAATAAATACTGCAAAGATGTATGACTGTTTTGGTAATATATGAAGGGAGCCTTTATTTCGGCAGTTCTTCTTGCTTCAGGGCACCAATTATTGGACCTTTGGAGCCTTTCGTATTTTGTAGCCGAGGTTAAGCTGATAGCTTCTGCGGAAATACGTCGGGGATTCCTGAGGTCTTCCCACTACTTTCACGAATTACGTGGGAGCCTGGAGTAATTCCGCCATTGCATTCCCCAAGGGGAGAGTGACGCTAATGCGGCCAAAATTAATTGGCCTACTTGGGAAATTGGTCGGTTGTTGCCTGGCTCTTATATATTCGTCTATCCCTCCCTCAAACGATGATTCTGCAGTTTCTTTCTTTGACAAGTCCATCTCTTCCGTAGAGCCAGGTGCCCTCCGCAAGCTTCTTCACTTCTCTGCTTCAGGCGATTTCTGCCTAGATACTCCTCTTTTTCCTATTATTCTGTCATGGCCATGGCCCCCTCTTCGATGTCTAATGCTCGAACAAAGGAGACTCCTTCCTGTATTCCATTTTCAGCTATTGATAGTGGCCCTCCTCCGACGTCAGGGGAGCGGTGTTTGGAGTACACTTCCTCGAGGAGCGTTATTACATCGGGAAAACCTCCCAATATCCCAGGCCATCAGGGGCATGTGTCGAGAATTACCTCTTCGGTGGTAGAGGAGGCCTTGGGGTGATCGGGAGAAAATATGGATGGGGGGAGGGCATGGTCCTGCAAGCCCCTTCCACCGAGGAGAACGTCGCGACGTATGTTGAAGGTTTCCTGAGCGTGTATACTGGAGTTCTCGTGCCAGGTTCCCCAGACCGGGTTGTGCTTGATTTTTGTAAAAGGTATCATGTAATGTTGGCGCATTTTCATCCCTTCTTCTGGAGCATAGTAATCGATGAGGTACTTTGCCGACAAGGCTAGGATAGATTTCACCCTTAGTCACCTTATAAGGTTGTACCGACTATTACGCTTCCTAGGCCTGGCTGTCCTTCAACAAAGGTCTACTCGAGCTCCTATCATTGGCGGTCAAGAGAATGAATACCATGAATGGATGAGCTAGTTTGTTCGAGTTCGGACGACTGACATCATCCTCAGAGAATTCCTACTGTTCCTTGAGAAATGGAGCTCCACACGTAAGCACTCTATTTGAGCTATATTTTTCTTCATATGAGGTCGGACTCACAGTGATTTCTTCCCATCTTTTGCTTATAGCAACTCGTTGGTTGCCTGATAAGGTTCCGGACTTAACCAAATGGTCTCGTAAGCTGGCATCATATTGGACTCATGATAGGCGCCGGTGGTGAAATCTTTCAAAACGGAGTGGGAGGTAAATTACCACGGCAGGTGCCTGGTTTTCTCTTCCCACCCTACTATTTTCTTTTTTAGGGGCGGCCTCCTTTTTGCTGACCTACTTTGTTCCTTTACTGTAGGCGCCGGGAGTTCATTCGAGGCGAGACCTCTGGTTCAAGAATCAAGAAGTGCTAGCAAAAGGAAAGATGTTCCACAGTGTGAGAAGGCTTAAGGTGATGCACCTTCTCCGCAGCGGCTGAGAGGAAATGACTCGATTGGTCGGCCAACTTCCAGGACTTAAGCTTTATTGGACATAGCTTCGGACCTTGGTAAGGCTCATTGTTTTGGCCTTGCGGTGAGTTTTCGATCGAGGTAAGGATGTTCCGGCCCGGTACCTTCTTCTTTTTTCTTCATACGTTTGGCTTCTCTCTTTCAGGATTTTGACGGGCTCAAAGTAGAGCTGCTTCATCGTGAGACCCAGCTGCAGGAAGCTCGGGAAAGGGGAAAGTCCCTTCAACTTCTATGCATGGCACAATAAAATGAGCTCATTTCTTTAAGGTGTGGAGTGGATCAAAGTCGTGCTCGGGAGACCCTCCTGGAGAAACAAGTATTTCGCTTTCAGTGTTGGCTCGTATTTCCTTCCCATCCCTCTTTCTATCTTTGCCGGTCTTTGAAGCACTGTTGTTCCAGTTGAAGGGCAAGGTGGATGATCTGGAGCAACTCTGGGGCAAGGTTGGTGCTACCAATCGCGAATTTGTCGCGCTGCGAGCGTGCGTCAATGCTCATTCGGAGGCCATGGATAAAGCTCAGGCTGCGACATCTGCTTTTAAGGCACAACTTCAGACTACTCGTGCGAATGACTCTGCTCGAGCGAAGATGATCGCGAGGCTCTCATACATGTTTTCGAAGGCAAAAGCCGAGGTGGCAAATGTCCCGGCCGAGTTCGTAATAAATAGTACCCGGATGGAGCAAAAGATGGCGGCATATTCAAAGTGTGTCATTGTTGTTAGGGACGAGCTGAAGAAGGTCCTTGATCGTGCAGGCAATAGCAGGGAGTATGAGAGATGCAGATCCTGGAGGGATACCCTCGAAGATATTGATTCCAGAGGTTTCAATCTCTCGGGGGAGATCGGACACACCAAGAGAGCGGAGTTTGATGCCAAGTTTCTGATATCTGATGACGAGGAGGAGGTCGATGGGCTGTAGCTGCCAAAAAAGGAAATAAAGGGGGAACAAGCATTCCCTGCCTTCTTTGCTTTGTATATATACATATAGATCTCACCATACGACGCAGGTAGAGATTGCGTCCTATCATTGATATGTAATAATAAGGAGGGGGAGGCCCTGCAACTTGTAGTTTCTGTACTTCTGCTTGCTAGAGTTTTTTCACTAGATCGATTCAATCTCGGAGTAGGCTTTGGGATTGCATTTTTCGATTACCTTCAGGTTCAGGCCCCGAGTCGGGATCCGACTTGAGCTTGACTTACCCTTGAGCCCGTTCGGGCTGGTGATAGTGATTTTTATTTCCTGCTCTTGAGTGTTTGGAGGCTTTTTGGGTCCAGTCTCCGAGTCGCGTCGTGATTCGAGTTGTAATCGATCCTTTAATATTTTCGTAGGCTCCGATTGGCGATAGTGGCATCGATGTCATGCTCTTAGGAGTGTTATGATTTTTGGGTCCAGTCTCCGAGTCGCGTTGCGACTCTAGCTGTAATCGACCCTTAAATCACATTTGAGCTTTCGGCCAGCGATGGTGGCCTTTCTGTTGCTTGGGCAATGAAACCTATTGATATGAGGCCCGGAGGCTTTGCTTAGCCGACGATAATGGCACTTACGCTGTTTGGTCGCAGGGACATTTTGATATGAGGCCCGGAGGCTTTGTTTTGGTTAACTATTTTGGATCCGATCTTCGAATCGGGTTACGACTCAAGCTCACTTTAATCCTCAAGTTGTCAATATTTAGGCTGGCGACAATGGCTCTTACACTGTATGGTCGTAGAGACCTTTTTGATATGAGGCCCGGAGGCTTTCTTAGCCGGCGACAATGGCACTTACGTTGTTTGATGTGAGGCCCGGAGGCTTTTTGTAGGCTTTGTTTCCTCTCGTTAAGGTCTTATTGATTATTTTGCCTGACCCGTAGTCGGTTCTAAAAGAACCTCAATTTCAAGTCGTAGTCGGTGATGTTTCGAGCACCTCGGAAGGTTCATAGCTCATAGGTCGAGTAGATCGATGCTTTTGTAATTTTTTGAGCCGACGTGGTCGGGACTCGTTTTTTTCCTATTGAGGAAGCTTGTTTTTAACAGGTTCTTTCTGAAGTAGATTCGGAGGATTTTTTAGCAACATTCGGGCGTCCCTGAGTCGCATTTTTTGGGTTGAAGTAGTCGTGTTGACCGGAGTCATGTGCGTTTGGCCGAGGCCATTTTTTTATCCCGAGAAGCAGTTTTAGGTGTCTACACCGAGGGTATGCCCTTTAGGGATTCTTACAAATGTGACGTATAGCCTAAACTACGGGATTTGTCATGTCTGTTGAGGTCTTACAGTGTATGGAGAATAGATCTGGTTTTGCCGAGGTTGCCCGTTAGGATCTTAATATTTTGGATTTTCTAGTGTATGTAGATCGGTGGCAGTCTCTGAGTCATCGAGTTGTTTAATCCTAAAGACCACTTCTCGTGAGCTCGGAGTTGCACCACAAGGGCTTGGTGAACCCGGTATTTCGACCCTAGGGTCATACAGATACTGGATTTTTTAAGTCTCTGGGTATCTCGAGATACATCTGGCGGAGAGGTTTTTTGCTGTGAATAAGCCGAAATAATCTTCTTCGAGGCAAGGAATGCTAAAAAAATATTCTTTATTGCTTGATGAGAATATAAGCTATAAATACATGTTGTCCTGCTATTGTGAGTCTAATTATCTGATATGCTCGTATGATTCCATTTTGGAAATTTTTAGGAGAGAGGAAATCACGATCTTGTCGGGTCCCCTCCCCAGGGATGTGCAGTCCTGCTAATAATCTTTTTGGCGGAACCTTCTTCCTGTTAAAAATCGGGTTGAGGAAAGAATGCTCGGCGGGCCCCGTGGTGGTCGTGGATCCTCGAGCGGGATCTAGAGCTACTGAATGCCTCAGCTGGCTGTCTGTGTACAGATTCGCAACAAGAAAGGAAAGGAAAAGATAAAAGGAGCCCCCCCGTGGCAGTTGTCTTCCTCGTCCGGCCAGGCCTGACCGAGGATGTGATAATCATTACCTTTTGACCTCATTCGAGGACAACGCCTGTCACGGGAATAAGGCTAAGGATCTCCTTTGGTCGTTTGTATCTTGATGCTTTAGCCCATCATTTGTCGTGGGGTTTTGCATCTTTGGCGGAGCAGGGTTGGGGTCGCTCCTCGGGCGACGTATTCGTCGTTGTCTGCACAAAGCATTTGTACCTCATGTCGCTAGACGTAATAGCTCGATCTGGGGCGGGCCGTGCAGGGGGAGCGACTTGGTCGTTGTGGAAATTGCCATCATGAACCTATCAGATATCCGGACCGAGAGCGACGTTGGTCCGGATTGTCCTATTGGCTTTGGACCGACATCGTTGGTATAATTTGGCTGATCCACCTATACTCATAAATGCATGTTTATTTTAAATTAGTCAGATGAAAGAAGGGATTACCAATACATTAATGTGATGCCGATATGGAATCTCGGCGTCCTTTTCCTCGAGCGAGAGGTGTCCTTTGGGAGCATTTTCCGGGATCGTCCCCTTCTGATAATGGGCACTTGCATTCTACATTCTACGGATCTTCGCGGGGTGCCGCCATCCTTCAACAGCTGCGATGATGCGCTGCGGCTTGCCGGTTCTGTTTTGTCCGATCTCCCTTCGTCCATGGATCTGGATCCGAGTTTGCTCGTTTGGCGACACTTTGTGGCAACCTTTGTTGAATGGTGTAGTTGATGCTCTTTTGGGTCTGTAACTCCGAGCATCTCATGATTCTCGTGGCGAGCCATGGTTTCCTTGGAAGGGTTTTAGTTGAATAGATCCGAGCCACCCGGAGTTCCCGGCTTCACTTATGGTGACCACTATGCTTGGAACTGCAACGTTGAAGTCAAGCTCTATCGGGTGAGGTATGCTTACCAGTTGTGTCTTGTTGAATCTGGTATAATTGGAGGTTCCTCGAGGGTGTTGTCCTTGGGCTATTGCCTTGTTGTTGCGAGACGTGTTGTACCTCGAATCATCTCTTCCGTTCGCGCCGTGTGGACGATGGCTCTATTCATTCAGTGTTAGATTCTCTGTTGGGAATCTACCTGGATATGCCAAACCCAAGAGGGTTTCTCGAGGGTCATCTACGGCCCTGACTTGGGCCTGGTGTTGGTCGCTGGCATTCGACCAAGCCTCGACCGGATATTTGATCAAACTTCGCTTGAACTGCTCTGGAGTCACTGGGTATGCTTTGTTTGGATTTTGGGCGAAGGCCCGTGCCGCCCCACTACTTGGGACCAGGAGAGGTCTCATTTTTCCTGTCAGGGATTGGGGTGCGGCTTCCCGTGATACTTTATTTCTTCTTCTCCCGGCCTTCGATGAATTGGGCCCTTTTGGCATTATTTTGATGGCATCGGCATGTGCTTCTACAGACCGCGCTAGTACGGTGAGAGGGTCCTTGAGATCAGGTGCCGAACAATGGCGTTGTGTCATGGTTTCTTCCGAGGAAGTTTCTTCAAATCTCTTTATCGGGACGGGACTGAGTTCTCCATTTCGGAGGTCGCTGTTCCTGGACGGGCGTGTGTAAGTAGTGATGCACCCGTGAGGACTTGAGGTCCTGTCATTCCTGAGGGATTTCATCGTTTCTGACTTTCAAAAAATGAATTTTGGGGTCGTATCTTCGGGAGAAGGTTGTTGTAGCAGTCACTGCGAGCACGATTTGATATTTACGATAACGTCTTTCAGCATCCTTACTGCTACATAATAGGTTGTCGGTTCGCCATCGCCCGATACCTAAGGTACTGGCTCGAAGCGAGGAGATATTTTAGGTGCTGCCGCGCTAGGAGTCTCCGGGCGACTTTCTAGATGAGTGATAGCCAAATGTTGTTCCTGCAATATTTCAAAAATAATACGAAGATTAACTTCCAGTTCTACCCGGGCTGGGATTTTTCAGGCTTCCTGTTCGTTAACGTGCTATGCGCTGCCATCGGTGCGCGAGACTTCGTTACCCCATTGTGCGGCGTGCAGATCTGCATCCACTCAAATCGATCTAGATACGCCATTAAGGTCCCACGGCGTCGCACTAGTCGTTAGAACGGCCATACTGTTCTCTTTGCGATTTTTAGGGATATCATCCTCGATTTCCCTTATTGAGCTGATGATTAACCTGAAATCGAAAGATATTGGGCGAGAAAAAGTGTGAAAGATATCGTGCATTTAAGTGACGAAACTAACAAGAGAATAATCACTATTATTTTTAGCCCCACGATGGGCGCCAAACTGTTTACCGTGAAAATGGTAACAACAATTAGATTTGTAAATGGGATTCTAAAAATACGTGATCTATTCCCGAGCTAGTTTGTGAGGTTTGTTAGTGCTAAAACGTGAAGTAAAACGGTAAAGATCGAGTTAACCAAAGCAGTAATCGAACCAGTAAGGGGACGTTTCCCAGGCGCGAAGCGGGCCAGTAGGTACCTCGGAGCCGAGCCTCGAGCCTATCTCGGGCTTATCGAGGGTATTCGGGAAGGGGATAACATGCAAAGATATAGAAAAGTAAGGATCTATACTACTAATCTTGAGCCAAATAATGAAGAACAAACCAAGAAACAATAAAGTGTTAAGGCGACCTCGAGGTCGATAAAGACAGATATCTTAGAAGAAAGAGCGAGAGATATAGAAGTGGAGCAACATCAGTCGTTTACAAGGTAGGGTGAGTCCCCCTTATATAGGCGAGGGGACTCGATATACTACAGGGTGAATTAAATGTAAAGATACAGGGATGAGACGTCTGGACGAGACACTAGAACCTGTTGGCTTGGGCTATCCCCTCGGGAGCTTATTATCTACGTGACTTCTGTTAGGTTGCGGTCAAATCCTCTTACCTTCGAGCCACTACAAATCCATGGATTATACTTGACATAATTAGCTTGACCGTGACTTATGGCCTCGACGTGCTGTTAGGGTACTCCAAACGTACCTCGATGGCGGGAAATAGACTCCTCCGATTTTACCGCACACAAGCTGCATAGGTTTGTTTGGTAGTCCTGTCCTAGTCCCGTCACTACTTCGCCGAGGTTAGGCTCGACACTTACCAACACATGGGGTCGGTTGTGCTGATACTACACTCTGAACTATTTTGTGCAGATCCCGATACTGGAGCATACGAACCTTAGCTAGGGGTTGCTTCCTTCAGTCCATCAGGAGACCCGAGGTAGTCCTGTAGGCGTCTGCAAGCCTTAGCATCCCCTCCCTATCTAGTTTTCTTCTATTCTTTACTATTTCAGAGACAGACATGTATTTATTTTGTTCAGACCCTATTTGTAGTATTCCTAGATAGTCCGTGATATTGTGATACCAGTTTTGGGTAAAGATGTATTTTGTATCCGTCGTGCTAGTATTTGGCTAAGTTATCAGATTTCGTCTTCCGCATTTATTTTATTATCATTGTTATTCCGCTGTTGATTGCATGATTGATTTAAAATTGTTAAAAGGTTAAGAAAAAGAGTACTAAGATCTATAATACTCGGCTTGCCTAGCTTTCACGAGTAGGCGCCATCATGACTCCTGAGACTGTGATGTTCGGGTCATGACAACTGGTGCCTCAACGCCCCCTTGATGAGGACCACTTTCTTGCCGACCTCTAAGACCTCGTATAACACCCCGACCTCGTGCGACACCCCTACCTCTCGGGGCACGCCTGCCACATCAACCACGTTTAGGCTGACTGTTGGCCCATGATGGTACTGCTCTAGCGCCATATAATGAGCCACGTGTCCTAAGTGCTCATCATTTCAGGCTCGTTGCAATGTCCGGGTAGCCAAATCTGTAACATGCCGGCCATACTCGTGCAAAGCGCCTGCTCCCTCGCCGATATTCTACTGCATCTGCAGTCCCAACTAGTAGAATAGATGTAGTCCAATAACTTCCACAACATGTAAAATATTAATTACGGAACGGTAAGGTTAACGTTATAACTAAGAATTCCAAATAACATACCAGTGCGTCATGCCTCCCGGCGTATGGAACAAATGAACTGCCAGCGCGATGAATGGGATTCCCCATGATAAGTCGGGTAATGCTGCGATACCATCCGATATAATCATGCTCACCATCCATACGCTCGGGTGGAGGGGGTGGCAGAATCAGGTCACGTCGCTGGTCCCAAATCTCGATTTGCAACTCTAGCCATGTCTCATATGCCTGGTCAACCCTCTAACGATCATCCCGTTGGTAATGTGTCCTAAGCCAAGTGGGCGGTGGAGGTACAAGATGCGATCGACCAAACTGGTAAAGGACTTGCTCAGTGGCATGATGCTTGACAATATCGAGACATATCAATGGGATGGAAAAGCTCTACATAAGTCGCTCGGACGAGCAATAATCAGGCAAACCAGCTATTAGCGTATCATTGTATGGCCTCCAAATGAACTATTACGTAAAAACAGGAACTGAGTATACGCAACACATATAAATCTAGGCCAAGTAAACTTAAGTATAGAATTACCTGCACGACCTCCAGCAAATCCAACAAATCCCTACAATAGGGGAGATTATGTCGAGCCTCGTACTCGCGTCCATATCCTCGCCTATTAACCCACCTCCTAGCTAAAGGGAGAAATGGCAGAGATGGTGCATCCTGAGCTATGGGTGGTAGAGGTGGCTGAAACTGCAGGAATCGCTCCCAGGCCCAAACCTAATATACAATTTAGACGTAAAATTTAAAGTATAGTTTTATGATGTATGTTATAATGAAGAGACTATTTGACAAT
This sequence comes from Nicotiana glauca, assembly GCA_026770625.1. Lineage (NCBI taxonomy): Eukaryota > Viridiplantae > Streptophyta > Magnoliopsida > Solanales > Solanaceae > Nicotiana > Nicotiana glauca. The sequence continues at coordinate 173,032 of MU713054.1, forward strand.
GTTTTCACTTACAGCAGTGGCATAAATCCTACAATATTTGATTGGATGCCCATGCATGCCCGGCACATCTACCTGTACAAGTAACTAAGAACAACAGCACCCCTGCTGTAATCATGTAAATCATCTAGCCGCTCAAGATGATGAAGAAATCTCAAGTTGACGAGGTTTCCCGAAGTGTTAGGGAACTATACCCCTACAAACATAAGCAGTAGCAACAATCTTGTGTACCGGTCAATATGAATATCCGGTGTATCATCCGTAATGTCAACATGCATCACTTCCAGGTGCAGCCGGACGGGCGTCAACGTAAGACGACTAGCCCCGACCAATGCACCCTCATCCGCTAGCCAGAAACCGGTGGGCTGCTATAACGTCTCCAGGTACTGATCTCCCGTATACTCTCTTATGGCATACGGCAAAGCAACAGGAAGTCCATCGACCGGCACCCCATACAGAACCTCCACATCCTGCAGCGTGATAGTGGGCTCACCAATGGGAAAATGGAATGTGTGTGACTCTGATCGCCACCTCTCTATCAAAGCCGTGATCAACGACCAATCCAGTTGTAGCCGACCGAATTCAATAATCCTATAGAAACACGTATCATGCAGGCGTCTGACTATATGGGGATGGAGATGGCGGGTCCTAAGAAAGTCCCACATATCGTCTATTCTCCTAACACGGAAAGTCTGGGCCAATAACTACCCCTCACATATGTAGAAATACATATGCTCGTCTTGTAGAAATAGTAGCTCTAGCGAGGCAGGTCCGGAATGCAAAGGCAGAACCTCCATGACGACTACTGTAAATTGAACAAAATTAATTATATTATTTTTCTTTTTCCTTGCTTAAATATATTGCAATACCTTTGATATTAATGTTTTTTGATATCTTTACTATATTGTTAATTAGGTTGATACATATTCAATATTATAATTTTATATTTTATATGTTATATGTTAGTTTTATTATTTTATATATTTATTTGTTATTCACCTATTTTTTACTATAATAAAATTAAATAATTAATTTTCATAACTATACAGATTTAATTATTAAATATTTATATTTTCGTTCTAGACACAATATTTGAGGCTTAGTAGCACCAAGGTATCCTGAATTTTTGTGTTCATGATGAGAAATTTTTTCCGATTTATCATTCAGCCGGTCTGTTATTTTATATATTAGTTTTATTATTTTATATGTTTGTTTTTCACTCACTTATTTTTTTACTATAATAAATATAAATAATTATTTTTCATAACTATACAGGATTTAATTATTAAATATTCATATAATAATATTTAGTTTGACAAATATTATTGTTTCCTCATGTTATTTTCTTGCGCTTGTTGACTATAATTGAAGATAGTTTGTATTTGAACTATCAGTTTTTTGATGTATTTTTGGGTATAAGATATACTTAAATGATTAGTTTCTATAACTACAAGGATACTACTCTAAAGGGCACTACGTTTTACTCGTTAAAAGGGCACTACATTATAAATATGAGCACTACATTAGGCCACAAGATACCACTATTGGAAACTAAAGTAATAATTTATCTAGTTTACTATTCTTTTAGCAAATAAATAATCTAAATCGGATAAAAATAATAAATTAATTTAATCACAAAAATATAACAAAAATACATATACCACAGTAAAAGGTAAATAATTAATATTTTTTTAACAACTAATAACAATTTATCTATTTTTTTTAGCACACTAATACTATAGTCCGGATAAAAAATAACAAATCAGTTAAATCACAAAACAATTACAAAATAACATAGAGCACATAAAAAACAACTAATATGCATTTTTTATACGAGTTTTAACAAAAACTAAGTCGGAATACTTCAGTTTAAAGTTTTTGGAAATTGAAAAATTTAGTGATTTTGAGCCGAAACAAGCAACCCAATCTGAAATAACGCCTTAGCTAGCACGTGGAACCGAGAATATACACTTTTTGTGGGATCGGTGGGCTCTACTCGAGGTTTTTTCGATTAAAAATAGGGAGGACCGCTGTGATTTTTTATTTTGAGGGGGCGGAGGGGAGGGGACAATTCTGTTCTGGGGGGAAGGGGAAGGAGACGATCTATATATATATCTCTATATATATATATATATATATATATATATATATATAGCGTCTAGAGCACATAAAAAATAACTAATATGCATTTTTTATACGAGTTTTAACAAAAACTAAGTTGGAATACCTCAGTTTAAAGTTTTTGGAAATTTGAAAATTTGGTGATTTTGAGCCGAAACAAGCAACCCCATCTGAAATAACGCCTTAGCTAGCACGTGGGACCGAGAATCTACACTTTTTGTGGGATCGGTGGGCTCCACTCGAGGTTTTTTCGATTAAAAATAACGGGGACCGCTGTGATTTTTTATTTTGAGGGGGCGGAGGGGAGGGGACGATTCTGTTCTGGGGGAAGGGGAAGTAGACAATCTATACATATACATGTATATGTATGTATGTATTTCTGTATGTATAGTGTCTTTTATTAAGACGTTATACCTATAACGTCTTTTTAAAAGACGCTATACTTTCCCGCTTTACTTATTTCAAATATAGCGTCTTTTTAAAAGACGCTATACTTAACTGGTCAAACAGCCATTAAAGTATAGCGTCTTTTAAAAAACGCTATATATAAATTTGTCACTATATTTTTTTCCTATACATTTCGGTTCTTTGAGTCCAAAAGAACCATATTTTGGTTCCGGACTCCACACTTGACCTATATATAAAGTCATCCTCACTTTTCTTGTTCTGAATCCAACCGTGTGCTTCATTAAAATATATACATGGT
>MU713054.1:177409-194455 GCA_026770625.1 Nicotiana glauca
TATATATATATATATATATATATATATATATATATATATATATATATATATATATATATAGCGTCTAGAGCACATAAAAAATAACTAATATGCATTTTTTATACGAGTTTTAACAAAAACTAAGTTGGAATACCTCAGTTTAAAGTTTTTGGAAATTTGAAAATTTGGTGATTTTGAGCCGAAACAAGCAACCCCATCTGAAATAACGCCTTAGCTAGCACGTGGGACCGAGAATCTACACTTTTTGTGGGATCGGTGGGCTCCACTCGAGGTTTTTTCGATTAAAAATAACGGGGACCGCTGTGATTTTTTATTTTGAGGGGGCGGAGGGGAGGGGACGATTCTGTTCTGGGGGAAGGGGAAGTAGACAATCTATACATATACATGTATATGTATGTATGTATTTCTGTATGTATAGTGTCTTTTATTAAGACGTTATACCTATAACGTCTTTTTAAAAGACGCTATACTTTCCCGCTTTACTTATTTCAAATATAGCGTCTTTTTAAAAGACGCTATACTTAACTGGTCAAACAGCCATTAAAGTATAGCGTCTTTTAAAAAACGCTATATATAAATTTGTCACTATATTTTTTTCCTATACATTTCGGTTCTTTGAGTCCAAAAGAACCATATTTTGGTTCCGGACTCCACACTTGACCTATATATAAAGTCATCCTCACTTTTCTTGTTCTGAATCCAACCGTGTGCTTCATTAAAATATATACATGGTGAAAATGGCTCTATTTTCATGAAAATGATGGAGTCCCCCCCCCCCCTGCAAATGATCCATTTTTGTTTGGTTTCTGAGTTCCATAGAACTCAGTGTTTAGTGGTTGGAGCGTAGATATATGTGCAAAAACTATAAGAATAAATAGAGTTATATGTACATTTATGTAACGATTCGGCTGGTCGTTTTTCTTTCTAAGACCCCGTTCCCCTAAATAAGACTTCCCGTACTTGCTCTAACTTATTTATGACTTGCACGGATGGTTGGTTCAGGATTTGGAAAAGTTTGGGTTGAAATCGGAACACTTGGTTCCTTAAGGTTGGCTTAAAAGTTCAAGTTTGACTTTGGTCAATATTTTTAGTAAACGGACCCGTATTTGTATTTTGACGGTCCCGGAGGGTGCTCAGTAAAATATGGGACTTGGACGTATGTCCTGAATCGAATTTCGAGGTCCCTAGCCCGAGTAATGAATTTTTGTTGTAAATTGTTAAAGTAAAAATCTAAGGATTGAAAGAAATTGAATAATGTTTGATCATGTTGCTATCGGGCCCGTATGTTGGTTCCGGAGCCCGGTACACGTCCAATATAACATTTAAGTCGTGTCTGTGAAATTTGATAAGAAACGGGACTGATTTGACGTGATTCGGATGTCCGGTTGAAAAATAGGAATTTCAAATGTTCTTAAGGATTTCATGCGTTTTGGTGCTAAATCTGTAGTTTTAGATGTTATCTTGGCGATTTGATCGCAAAATCAAGTTGGTATGATGTTGTTAGACTTGTGGGAGTATTTGGTGTGGAGCCCCGAGGGCTCGGGTGAGTTTCGAACGTGGGGGAGGAGTTGAAAACACACCAGATTCTGGTGTTTTGGGCTGCTGCTGCAGATCTCGCAAATGCAAGAGATTTGTTCGCAAATTCGAACCTCGCATTTGCGAGGAGGTCTTCGCAATTGCGAAGGAGCCCGACCCAGGCAGAGTTCGCATTTTGTCATAACTCTGCCGTATTTGTGATAACTCTACTGCATTTTCGATCCCATCAGAAGTCGCATTTGCGACTCTTGGGTCGCATTTTCGACCATAGTAGCAAAGGCCCAAACTTCGCATTTGCGAGGCTTTTGTCGCATTTGCGAACCTGGTGTTACAAATGTGACATCAGAGGGCTATGTCCAACTTTTAAAAACGGGACTAAGGCCATTTATTTCATTTCACTTCTACACTCGGGCGATTTGAGAGCTTTCAAAGAGGGGATTTCAACCTAGCACTGTGAGGTAAGTTATTTCTACTTAATGCGAGTTTAATACTTGGGTTTGGGGTAGGTTAACACACAAAAATTATTGAAAATCATGGGATTAGAGTAAAACCTAGGGTTTTGATAAAAACAAGATTTCACCACGAAATGTGTTATGGAATGAAGTAAAAATCATATATTCTTGATCCTTAGGTTATGGGTAACAACTTCCCTCAAGAATTTTCGGAATCCGGGCACGTGGGCCCGGGTATGGATTTTAGAAAACTTATATTTAGGGTTGGAAAATTACTTTAATAGTTAAAATATGAACTCTTGAGCTTGTATTGATTAGTTCTTACCCCGTTTAATTAGTTTTGGATCGTTCGACTCTAAATTGAGGGTTTGAGCACGTTCTTGATATTGAAAGTAAGCTTTGGAGCGAGGTGAGTCTCCTTTCTAACCTCGTAAGAGAGAAATAAACCCGTAGGTGAATCTAATAAATGTATGTGATTGTCTGTGGGGGCTACGTACATACGTGGTGACGAGTGTCCGTGCGTAGCTACTATTATGCTAATTGTCCGGGTAGTTTAGGACCCATATCATGCCATACTTGCAAATGCTTATGATCTTACTTGCTAATGAGATCACTTAGGACATGTTAGGGATTGAAAATAAATATAAACGAATGTATGCACTTACTTGAGAACTTGTATGAAATTATTTGACTATAATTGCACCTTTATGTGCCTTCTTGATAATAATTGCTATTTGTGGATCGGATCGATCGCCTTGGTAGAAATAGATGCATCTATGGTTCGCACCATTCGACCCTCTGGCAGTACACAGTTATTATTATATTGGAACGGGCCGTACGACCTCGGCATAATGTGTGCATGATATTTATATGGAAATAGATCCGTGATTTACTCTATTTAAATACTTTGAAGTGCAAATTATTATATGACATGACTGAAATTGATATATTATTTTGCTCCTAAATTTTGAGATTGTCGATATACTCATTCTAAACATGCTTAGTGTAAGCCTTATATATTATTATTGATATTGACCTTAGTAAGTGTTAAGTTGACCCCTCGTCACTACTTCTTCGAGGTTAGACTAGATACTTGCTTGGTACATGTTGTTTATGTACTCATATTACTCTTATGTACTTAACTGTAAAAGATCTGAGGCAGGTGCATCTAGTTACCCCTCCGGCGCTCGTACCTGATTCCTGATCGAGATCTCACGGTGAGCTGCCCCCTTCTGAGCCGTTCACCAGCATACCAAAGTTCTCTTCTTCTGTTATTATTATGTACTGTCTATTCTGTTTCAGGCAGTAAGATAATGATAGTTTTGTACATTCTACTAGTTGCCCTAGTACTTGTGACACTAGTTCCTGGCACACATCGTAGACTATTACTTTGGGATGTATTTATGTCATTACAAACTTATTGATTATCGACTGTTAAAAGCTTAACTATCAAGAGAGATGTTTGGGTGTGTTTTTAAAATAATGAGAACTCACTAGTTGATTAGGATTGGCTTGTCTAACAACGGTATTGGGCGCCATCACGACCTATAATGGAATTTGGGTCGTGACAACTTCCGAACTGATCATGCATCTTATAACTGTCACGACCCAAAACTAACCTTGTCGTGATGGCGCTTATCGTGGTACTAGGCAAGCCGACACATTACCAAAACAAATTGATATTTTCATTTCAAAGATAGTTCCAAAGTTGTTTAATATAAAACCTTCATAAAAGAGTTCAAATAAAAACAAAGTGCGAAAAATAAAGCCCGACATCGGGGTGTCACTGGTCATGAGCATCTACCACAATCATTTGACAATATCAAGACTAAGATAGTCTTGAATTAACTGAATACAACTAAGGGAATATAAAGAGGAAGGAAAGCAAGGTTGCGATCACCAGCCAACTACCTTAATAACTCTAATGGATCTGCAACTGAAAAATCGACACTCGCTACCGTGTCTAGTAACGCCTTAATCTGCACACAAATTGTAGGGAGTAATGTGAACGTCAACTCAGTAAGTAACAACCGTAAATAAAGACTGAGAAGTAGTAACGAGCAATAATTCAAGTAAAGTTCATATCTCACAAAATCAATAAAACACGGGCATGCTTTTAAAACCATAGTTTGAATAAAATCAGCTTGTTTAAATCATGTTCCAGTAAAATAATTTAAAAACATCTTTCAACATTTTTCGAACAAAGGTTCATTGCAAAAGTGAGCAAAATAAGGAAATCATAAACAGCCTCTCGGGCAAACATCACTCGTATACAGCCCCTCGGGAAAACATCACTTGTATACAGCCCATCGGGCAAACATAACTCATATACAGCCCCTCGATCAAACAATACCATCGCTCAGATATAGCCCCTCGGGCAAACCTTACCATTACTCGTGCCTCCCAGCCACTCAGCACTCGGCACAAGACACTCTCACTCTGTAGTTACCTGCGCTCACTAAGGGTGTGCAGACTCCGGAGGGGAGTATTCAGCTCAAGCGCTACAACAAGCCAATCATGGCATAAATGAATCAGGCCCTCGGCCTCACTCAGTCAAGAATCAGTAAAATATGTTGCGGCTTGCAGTCTGATCCCATAAATATCCTCACAAATCAGGCTCTCGGCCTCACTCAGTCATAAATCAGTAAAACGTGATGCAGCGTGCATTCCAATCCCATAAATATCCTCACAAATCAAGCCCTCGACCTTACTCAGTCATAAATCAGTAAAACAGGGCATTTAGCCCAAACAACATTTGTATGATGCATCAAAACGGAGTAATAGAGACTGAGTTATGTAGTAAATAAGTATAAACATGACTGGGTATAGATTTCCAACCAAAAACAATAAGAGGATAGAAATAAAAGACCTCTAAGGTCTAAACAACACTGGCATAAGGCCTAAACATGGCATACAACCTACTTTACAGAAATCTTTCTAAAACACGTAAGAAGCATGTAGTTTCAACAAAATATTCAACTTTCCAGTAGATACGGGACGGACCAAGTCACAATTCCCAACGGTGAACGCCCACACGCCCATCACCTAGCATGTGTGGCACCTCAAGATAGTCACATGACATAAAATCTGGGGTTTCATACCCTCAGGACTAGATTTACAATAGTTACTTACCTCAAACCCATCAAATCTCTACTCTGCGATGCTCTTGCCCCTCGACTCGGTCTCCAAATGCTCTGAATCTATTTACAATCAGTACAATACCACCAATATAGGCTATAGGAGTGATTTCCACAAGAAAAGCTACCAAATTAGACCAAGAACCCGAAACTAGATCAAACCCTGCCTCGAGCCCAGGTCTCGGAATCCGATAAAAATTACAAAACTTGAAAGCCCATTCACTCATGAGTCTACCCATACCAATTTCATCAAAATTCGACCTCATTTGGTCCTTCAAATTCCCAAATTACTCTCTCAAGAACTCTTTCATTTTTCCCTCAATTTTTCACCCCGTTTTCCAATTTAGATGATTAAAATCAAGATACAATCATGGAATAACCAAAATCAAGTGAAGAATACTTACCCCAATCACCTCTCTGAAAATTCCCTCCAAAATCGCCTTCTACTGAGCTCCCACTTCAACTTTTATGTTATGAATTCGAAACCCTTGTTTTGAATCTGTTAAATCTACCCATATATACTTTTATCGTGATCGCGAAGCACAAACAGGCTACCCCACATTTTAACCTTATGCGATCGCGGAAATACACACGCATTCGCGAACCTATGCCACGCCTACCTCACGCGATCGCGTAGAACAATCACCTCAGCTCCTCATCAGCTTTCTTCTACGCGAACCAACACCAGCCACGCGTCCGTGAAACACAACCTCACATACATACACAATCGCGACCCTAACTCTACGATTGCATAGAACAACTTCACCTCTGCCCCCAAATAAGCCAATGCAATTGGGGATGAACTCATGCGACCACGCATAAGGAAACTAGAAGAAAAATATAGTAGCTATCAGCAGTCTCTTCAAGGCCAAAAATGCTCCGTTTAACCACTCGAAACTTACTGAGGCCCTCGGGACCTCAACCAAACATACCAAGACATCCCATAATATCATTCAAACTTAGTCGAGCCTTCGAATCACTCAAAACAACATCAAAACACCAAATTACCCTCGGATTCAAGCCTAAGAACTTTTAAACTTTCTAATTTCACAAACGACGTTCAACCCTATAAAATCACGTCCGATTGACCCCAAATTTTGCACACAAGTCAGAAATGACACCACGAACCTACTCCAACTCCCGGAATTCCATTCCGACCTCAACATCAAAAGGTCCACTCCCGGTTAAACTTTCCAAAATTCCAACTTTCGCCATTTCAAGCCAAATTCCACTACGAACTTCCAAATCACAATCCGGATGCGCTCCTAAGTCCAAAATCACCCAACAGAGCTAACGGAATCCAATCCGAGTTCAATAAAAGGTCAAAACTTGGTCAAACCTTTCAAATTTAAAGCTTCTAGGTGAGACCATTCTCCCAGATCAATTCTGGATAACCTAAAAACCAAAACCGACTATTCGCATAAGTCATAATATATCATACGGAGCTACTCATGCCCTCAAACACTCGAGCAAAGTGCAATTGATCAAAACGGTCGGTCGGGTCGTTACATCCTCCCCCACTTAAACATACGTTCACCCTCGAACGTGCTAGAGTTGTTTAAAAATCCATCCGATTGTTGTATAATCTCACTATACACATACACGGGGGTGATCCCACATCACCCTATCCCATATAGGTCTGATTACACAACATGACTGAAATTTCATAATCCAACCTAGTCCATAAGTCTTAGAACTCAATTTCCAACATCCTGAACTTTCTATCAAATCAGAACCTCGTATCTACACATTGCATAAGTCGTAACAGGTTGTATCAAGCTATGGTCATAACCCAAGTTGAAATCACATGATATACTACATCAGTCAAACATTCATAGCGATAATTTCTAATCACAGAAATTGTTCTAACAACCCAATGTCGGTAATACACCTCTTAACAAACAAAGCCTCGTTCTAACAATTTCATATATTTCCAATGATGAAAGAAACACGCAAAAACTCATAACCATTCGTCATATCCACAAGTCATGGAGCTCCCTCTCCTCCGACAGGAACTATAGCAGATTTCTATGTCGACTTTCGATGTTATCCTTCCAACCATGTTGTATCCAATTCTGATAGTATTCATTCTAGTTCCAATGACCTCATCTCATCCTACATGACCACTCTAATGACATGACACATCAATACGATCCAAATCCATAACATGTGCAATTCGTGCACCCAATAGCAACATCCCAAATGTACTCAATGATGAAAATGACTCAAACGAGAAAACTGTCACACCAGCTTTACAATTACCATCACAACCATGCTAAGAGCCTAGCACACATCGTAGCACCAAAACTCACGAATCTAACATAAAGGGTCATACCTCTACATAACTCCGGTACAATGCATGATCCCATCCAAATAATGGTCCGTATTGTATACCTCAAGTCACCTTTTTAAAATCAATAACCATGCAAAATTCGACATCAAGTATCCAAAGTGCATTACCATAACTACGGAGAGCAAATAACACAATACCATAATCCGGAAAGAACATAGCCAATGCACACTCGATCATGCAATACCCAAATACTCATCTCGCTCAAATTCCATTATAGAGCTCAAATTGAACCGCACCATATATGCATAAAACCAATGAATCATAACTCCTCGTAACATAGAAAGGTAACTCACGGATCATTTCAGAACAGGAATAAGCTCAACAACTACTTAATGGCACCTCCCTCAACAATAGCAGTTCGGAGTCAACAAATCCAACTCGATGCAGAAGACACACCCATATTGGTCATACCAATGAACCTAAAATCAAATCTGGTCCCCCACGATAGATAAATAATCCTCTGAAAGTCTACAATGACTGAATCACAACACATACTAACCTCTGACTAACCTTGGCTACATTTTTACAGTCTACAACCACGAAACAATTTATCACGAGAACACTCAGTCTCCAAATCCATAGAACATACGAATCACCATCTCTGAATTTAACTCCACCGCCTGAATGTCCACACTTCTCCAATTACACGACCATCCCACGAGGAATACTTCTAAAATTTGTCTGTGCCACAAGGCAAAATTTGAACTCCAGTAGTATATCAAACAAGAGAATGCCGCAATACCAATGAAGTATCGATAACTCAAACACATCGCCCCTTTCTGAAATGTATACTCTCATCAAACTATACCAATTAGTAATATCATTTACCTAGTCATCTGAAATTGTCTATGTTGCCTAAGAATTTAGGTCCTTGCTTTCAGAACTGAATCGTGACCTTACACATGCAAATCTCAATCATACACAACATACCGCATATACCATGCCATCCTATGGTAAATATGAGGACTTTATAATCCACTCCGAGTCACAAGCAACTACGTACTCAACTAGCCAAGAACTTTCCATTTGATCCCTTCTAAGAGAAAATCACTATACATCACATGCTCCTGACGCCAATAGAAAATATACATCTCTAACTTTGGTAGGAACCATCAAGAACTCTCCGAATCCCATTTGCACAAAACCAAACCGTCAGGACGGAATCCTTCTAACTCAACCAAGCTACGCAGGTCACCAAACACCCAAGAGCATTGCCATGAAACACCTGTAAAAATTCATTACCTCATAAACACCCAAAGAACTAATCATACCCATTACCATGCCGATCCAACCTACTACCAAGTTGTCCTATCTATCCGAGTTCCTTCTGAAATGCCTTCAAATTGATACTTCTCCTCGCCAAAACACCACAATCCTCAACCCATACTCACCACACGAGACCCAAGCATAAAACCACACCACCCTAAGGCTTATAAGCCGCCGAATACTCTCTTAAATATCCCCAAAAGTACCACATTCAAAATACTTACCCTAAAAAGACTTCCTGCACATCGAAAGCCATTATCTTCACCTTCCAGATACTAATATTTAGAATCTATAATGATATAGAAATGCCACAAGTCTTGACACCCTCCAATGTAAACCTTAGTTTCTAACCAAAAACACATCCTGAAGATCCCTGATTGTTACATATAAATCTTGAATTCATTAGAACCATTCTCAGGAATCGTCCACTCTACTCAGGTCTCAATTAATTTGATCAGACGAACTAAACGACATGTGCCCCACTAGTATAGCAACACCTAAGGAAGTAACACATCCTTCTAAGCAGTCGAGCGATTTCCTACTCCATACACGTTAGATCCCATATAACAACAACTAAATCATCCAATGTTTCTCATATACCCATAAAGCATAACACAACCCTTATCCAAAATTCCATACTCGATTCATCCTCGATATCAACCTCTGTAAGCCACAATTGATTCACCAGTATGCCTCAAACTGAAACCAATACAAACATAACCGTGCAATCAATAGCGGACTCCCCCACTTAGCTCGAAGCCATAGATCAAAACTCACAATAACTCACGATACCCGTACTCTATTACTGCTATAATGCCATAGTGAGATTCAACTAAATCCTTCATAAGCTCATGCAACACAACCCATCTAATACCTCAAATCATTTTCAAATCTCGCATTCACCCTCGTAACATTCAAGCCAACTCTCATACGCGATCCAAACTCAAACTGCAACATATATAATTCATTGGTAAAGGTGGACTCGCTACAAAATAACATAGGGATCACACACCCTCAGGACACCCCGCATGATATAACCCACCTGCTTCGCCTCAAACTAACTTCTCTTTATACCCTTCCACCTTCATAAACATCAATCAATAACTTAATATTCCTGATTTTGAACTTATATTATGACATGAAATCTACTTCACTCCCCAACTAAACAACATGAAATGATCCTTCAACACACCCATAACTCGGGGCTATACATCAAATCAAGATGGAAATCAAGCACCAAATAGTTTTTTCTACATCTCAAGCAGACCCTTCTCATCATATTCAAATCATATGAACACATCTCGCAGTCACATCATACCCATCACATAGCCATCCAGCCATCACTTTCGCTAATAAGAAAACTACCGAACATATAAATCCAAAAGCACGTGCTTGCACAATCAACACCTCAGTGCTCATGCTACAGTCAAAACTCGTCCTTAAGTCCTCTAGAATGGCCCTATATCAACACAGAAATCACATCTCGCATATCATCCAGGGAATCACAAGTCATCGATGCACAGTTGATACCGAGCGCTCATGTGCGCACACGAATGCGTGGAAGGAATTCAAGGGTTTACGCTTCAAGTTGAATCAATGTCGTACGATAAGGATTCAAGAATGTGGAATTTCCTAAAGGTTCTGCATCCTCTCAAATATAAGTACAGACGTCTCTGTACCGATCCGCAAGACTCTACTAAATCCGCTCATGACTCGTGAGACCTGTGTAACCTAGGCTCTGATACTAACTTTTTACGAACCAAAACTAACCCTGTCGTGATGGCGCATATCGTGGAACTAGGAAAGACGACACATTACCAAAAAAATCGATATTTTCATTTCAAAGATAGTTCCAAAGCTATTTAATATAAAACCTTCATAAAAGAGTTCAAATCAAAATAAAGTGCAAAAAATAAGGCCTGACATCGGGATATCACTAGTCATGAGCATCTACCACAACCGTCTAACAATATCAAGACTAACATAGTCTGGAATTAACTGAATACAACTAATGAAAGATAAAGAGGGAGGAAAGCAGGGCTATGATCGCCAAGCAGCTACCTTGCTAACTCCGATAGATCTGCAAATGAACAATCAACACTCAATAGTGTGTCTAGAAAATGCCTGAATCAGCACGCAAGGTGCAAGGAGTAACGTGAGTATGCCAACTAAGTAAGTAACAACACTAAATAAAGACTGAGAATTAGTGACGAGCAATAATTCAAGTAAAGTTCATATCACAAAAACTCAGTAAAATACGGGTGTGCTTTTAAAACCATAGTTTGAATAAAATTATCTTATTTAAATCCAGCTACAGTAAAATCATTTAAAAACATCTTTCAACAATTTTCAAACAAAGGTTCATTGAAAAAGTGAGAAAAATAATGAAATCATAAACAACCCTTCAGGCAAACAACACTCGTATACAGCCACTCAGGCAAACATCACTCATATACAGCCCCTTGGGTAAACCTCACCATCGCTCAGATACAGCCCCTCAGGCAAACCTTACCATCACTCGTGCCTCCCAGTCACTCAACACTCGGCACGCGACACTCGTACTCAGTATATACCTGCGCTCACTAGGGGTGTGCAGACTCCGGAGGGGATCCTTCGGCACAAGCACTATAACAAGCCAATCATGGCATAAATCAATCAGGCCCTTGGCCTTACTCAGTCATAAATCAGTAAAACATGTTGCAGCTTCCAGTCTGATCCCATAAATATCCTCATAGATCAGGCTTTTATCCTCACTCAGTCATAAATCAGTAAAACATGTTGCGACGTGCAGCCCGATCCCATAAATATCCTCACAAATCAGGCCCTCGGCCTCACTCAGTCATAAATCAGTAAAACATGGCATTTAGCCTAAACAACATTTATATGATGCATCAAAACAGATTAATAGAGACTGAGTTATGCAGTAAATAAGTATAAACATGACTGAGTATAGATTTCCAATCAAAAAAAATGAGAGAATAGCAATAAAAGACCTCTAAGGTCTAAACAACACTAGCATAAGGCCTAAACATGGCATCCACCCTAAGTTACAGAAATCTTTCTAAAACACGTAAGAAGCATGTAGTTTCAACAAAATATTCAACTTTCTAGTAGATACGGGACGGACCAAGTCATAATTCCCAATGGTGCACGCCCACACGTCCGTCACCTAGCATGTGCGCCACCTCAAGATAGTCACATGACACAAAATTCGGGGTTTCATACCCTCAGGACTAGATTTACAATAGTTACTTACCTCAAACCCATCAAATCTCTACTCCGCGATGCTCTTGCCCCTCAACTTGGTCTCCAAATGCTCTGAATCTATTTACAATCAGTACAATACCATCAATATAGTCTAAATGAGTGATTTCCACAAGAAAAACTACCAAATTAGACCAAGAACCCGAAATTGGATTTGTTGGCCCAAGTAAAGGTTAGTTCTGAAGACTGACAAAGGAACTCAGGATGAACCAGGTCCATCACTCAGGTGCACAGAAACTGGCAGATTCGAGCATGTGGCTTTCACGTGAAGGAGATAAGCTTAACTTGGTGTATTTAATATCTTCTGATCGAAAAGGTTGCATAATAGATAAGGAGAAGGAGTCCTTAGTCAAAGAGAACACAATTCAAGATAGGGAAGGAGTTAGAAGTTGAAATCAACTAGAACTCTTCCACCAAGGAAGAGTTGCATCAGAACTCTAGTTATCTCTTCAACTCTATAAATTGCACGATGTTCTCACATTAAAGTGTTGCACAAAAATGCAGAAGTTAAACGTGAATTGGGAGCAAAATAGCAAGGCTTTTTGCAAGCAATTCGTATGTGATTCAAGTGTGCAAACCTGAAGCTACATGAACCAGATTGAAGAACCAGCTACATAAAGAGTTTTATGTGTCTTTCTTTATTTCTAGTTCAATTGTAGTGGGTGTTTTAATATTGTACCTTTCAACTTTATCTAAAAGCAATTGTAATAGGTATTTTGAGTATTCAAGTTAGAGTTAACTTGAAGTTGTCGCAACAGTTAGAGGCTGGTTGCTACAACGGGATTAGAGTTAATCCTTAGGTTTACAAAGAGTTTTGTAAATGCAGTTTTGGCTTAGTGATTTTAGTGGAAGTTTGGGAAAATCCTACTGAGTAGTAGGTCGTGGTTTTTTCACCTTTTGAGCCAGGTGTTTTCCACATAAATCTCTGTGTTCTTTATTTTCTTTATTTATTATTCCGTAACAGTAGTAGTTGGAACACATAGAAGAACCAGGTCCTTCCAGAAATAGTTTAAGCGAAAAATTGGGTACCACACAAATCCCCCCCCCCCCCCGTATGGTATTGACGTTTAGAATATCAATTAGTATCAGAGCAGGTTATCCTTGAAGAGGCTAACACCTTAGGAAAAGATCAAGATGAGTGCACTACCTAGAAACTGGGAAGGGCAATCCACTGATAGGCCTCCACTCTTTAATGGCCACTACTACTATTGGTAGAAAAACAGGATGAGAGATCACATCATAGGAGAAGACTATGAACTTTGGAACATAGTCACTGATGGTCCCCTGGAAACAACAAAGAAGAATGCTGAAGGAGTGGACGTGCCAAAGACAAGATCTGACTGCACTGCTGAAGACTTGGGGAAATGGGAGAAGAATGCCAAGGCCAAGAAATTGCCTGTGTGTGGACTTGGTCCAGACGGTACAGTAGAATTCAAAGTTGTACCACTGCTAAGGAAATTTGGGACACTTTGCAAGTGGCTCATGAAGGAACACCTCAAGTGAAGAGGTCCAGAGGAACACTGTTGTATTTTCAATATGAGAATTTCACCATGAATAAAGGGGAAACCATCCAAGAGATGTATACAAGGTTCACCACACTAACAAATGAACTTAAGTCTCTTGGAAAGGTTATTCTTGAAGAAGACAAAGTTGAGAAGATTTTGACAAGGGTACTGCCAATCTCTTAGGAAAGCAAAATCACAGCTATTCAGGAATCTAAGAATATTGCTACCCTTAAGTTGGATGAGCTAATTGGAAATCTCACTGCCTATGAACTTAGAAGGCAAACCATGAAGATGGATGCACCCAAAAAGTAAAGGAGTATGGCATTCAGAATCACTGAAGGTGCTGATCTAGAGGAGGATGAAATAACCATGATCACAAAGGATTTCAAGAAGTACCTAATGAGAGTAAATGGTCCTTCAAGAAGCGGAAGCTACAACAAACCAAGGGTTTCTGAAAAACAAACCAATGAGGGGTGTTACAAGTGTGGGAAGACTGATCACCACATTAAAAACTACCCTCAATGGGAAATTGAATGGAAGAATGAAAGAGCTGAACGAAGGAACAGGAAGAAGGAATAGGTTCTTCCCAAGAAGAAAAAAGGATCAACAAAGGCTATGGTTGCTGCTTGGGGTGAAAGCTCAGATGATTACTCAGAAGACGAAGATGGAGATGAACAAGCCCTTATGGCAATTAGGAAATCCGATGAGGAATCTGAGGTAAGTATAATTCATCTCAAAGACAAGATTAAGTTTTTGTCTAAAGAAAGTCTATTTGAATTACTTCTAGATTTCATTGATGAATTTGAGGTTATAAACAATGAAAAGGAACAGCTTTCTAAGGAGTGTGTGATTCTGAAAGCTAAGTGCAGAAACCTGGAACTTAGGGCTAGTGAAAGTGATAGTAAAAATGCTGAGTTCAAGAACCAGGTTCATGAACTTGACACCACAGTCCTAGAGCTCAAATCTGAAAATATAAAATTGAAATTAGGAACTGATAAAAAGAAATCTGATCACACACAACTCACTTTAGAAGAAAATGTATGAAAAATGAAAGATGAGTTGTACAAAAGAGATGAGCAGATAAGAGTCCTTAAGGAGGATCTAAACAAGGTTAAGCACAAGCTAGATAGAACCTGTAAATGGAATAGATCCTCCGATGCACTTTTATGGCTACATGAACACCATAGTAGCAATAAGAGAGGACTTGGATACGGGACCCCTGCACCTAAGTGGGATCCCAAAAGCAAGTACCTCACACTTCCAGAGAACAAAATTTGCACACACTGTGGTAAAACTTGTCACTATAAAAGTGAATGTATTGCAAAAGAAAAGGCTAGTCAAAAGAATAAAGAATTTGTTCAAGGGAAAAATAGGCTGCCAGGTTGGGCTAAAAAGAATATGATTCACCTTTTTGCCTATAGAAAGGGACCCAAACTATTTTGGGTTCCTAAGACTAACCCCTGATTTCCTTTCGCGGGTCCAAGTGAAGGGGAGCAGCCAAATATGGTACATGGATANCTACTTGATAAATGACTTAAAGTACAATCTTATCAGTGTATCACAATTATATGATAAAGGTAACTTGGTAGCATTCACCACTACCAAATATTTTGTGATTAATCTTACCATTGACAAGATTGTTTTGTAGGGAAAAAGAGTAACTAATACATGCATTGTAGATTTGTCCACATTTTCAGAAAATGAACTCACTTGCTTAAGTGTGTTGGACAATGATCCCCTCCTTTGGCACAAGAGACTTGGACATGAAAGTCTGATTCAACTCAAAAAATTAGTCTCCATGGATCTGGTGATAGGGCTTCCTAACATCAAGTTCAAGGAAGACAAAGTTTGTGAGGCTTGTGAAAGGGGGAAGCAGGTAAGATCCTCTTTTAAATGCAAGAAAGTGGTAAGCAGTACCAGAACGATGGAACTGGTCCATATGGATCTCTGTGGTCCAATGAGAACATTAAGCAGAGGTGGTAAAAGATATGTGATGGTGCTTGTTGATGATTACTCTAGGTTTACATGGACATTATTTTAACATCTAAAGATGAAGCATTTGATATGTTTACTTCTTTTGTTAGAAAAACTCATAAACAACTAGGTAATCAATTTGCATCAATTAGGTCTATCACGCAACTGAATTTGAAAATGCTAAGTTTGCTGAACTTTTGCATGCTATATCATAAATAGTTGTATGACTAGACCTCTTATTAAGAAGATTCCTTATGAGTCACTTAAAGGGGAAATCTAAATATATCCCATCTTAGGGAATTTATATACAAGTGCTTTGTGCACAATAATGGCAAAGACTCCCTAGGTAAGTATGATCCCAGAAGTGATGAGGGAGTATTCTTGGGATATTCTTTACATAGTAAAGCTTATAAGATATACAGTAAAAGAACTATGTGTAAAAAAATGTATATGTTATTTAAAACTAACATTCTTTTTGAGAAGCAGGAACAAGATAATGAAGAGATTGGGTTGATAAGAAATTCAAATGATGAAACCATGGTCCATCCTGAAGAGGCATCACAGGAAGGAACAGGTGATGGAACAGGTCCTTCCACCCATAGCAACATGACAGGGGGAACTGACTAGAGAGGAACTGATCCTCAAACCTCGAGGGAACCTGTCCATGAAGATATTACTCAGTAACAAAACCAGGAAGAAACATCTAAAGAAATTGACACTCCTATTGCAGCATCCAAGATATTGGATATAGATGAACCTGGTTCATCTGTTGATCAGAAGTTGTATAGGGGAAAATCCAAAAGAGTCTCACTTGACTGCTGTCAAGAGGATACTGAGATATCTGAAAGGAACCACTTATCTGTGCCTTTGGTATCCTAAAGGTAGTAATTTTGATCTGGTAGGATATGTTGATGCTGATTATGCAGGTTCCCTAGTGGATAGGAAGAGTACCTCAGGTATGGCACACTTTTTTGGTTCATGTCTTGTGTCATGGGCTATCAAAAAGCAAAATTCAATGGCCTTATCTACTGCTGAAGCTGAATATGTTGTTGTTGCTTCATATTCTGCTCAATTGTTGTGAATCAAACAACTATTATTGAACTTTGGAATTGATGTTGGTTGCATCCCTATTTTTTGTGTTAACACTAGTGCTATTAGTATGACAAAGAAACCGGTTCATCATAAGAGAACTAAGCACATAGATGTTAGGCACCATTTTTTTTAGGGACAACTATGAGAAAGGCTTGATCACTATGGAATTTTGTACTACTGACAAGCAAATTGCTGACATCTTCACAAAAGCCTTAAGTAGAGATCACTTTGAGAGGAACAGGTTGGAATTAGGGATGATTAAGATCACCTACAAGGACCAGTTCATGTTTAAACAAAAAAAATGAAAAAAATTGAAAAACAAATTTTGGTTAGAAAGTTAGTAAATTGTATAATTAGATTAAATCTTGTTCAGTCTCATACTTTCCATAGTATACTCTTGTGCCATGTATTAAAATGACTCATTAATCACTAATGATATTTTCTCTATTTTGGCAAATTTAGACTCA
>MU713054.1:195962-211128 GCA_026770625.1 Nicotiana glauca
AAACTTCTAAGAGTCTGAAAAGCTGTAGCTACCCCATCAATTATTCCTCTGTATATTGATCAGCATTAGTGTATTTCTTACTTCATCTCTCTCATTCCGTCAAAAACTCTCATTGCTATTTCATCTTCCAGACACAATCTAATTCTCTTCTTTTCCATAATCTAGCCTAGATATGTCAAACACCTCTGAAAATCCTTCATCACCACCACATGAAACCATTTCCACACCGTTTACCATTGCTTCAACCATACCAATCTCTAAGAAAAGTAGAGTAAAGATGATGGCTCATAAGATTGTCGCTAAAGGAGAGCAGATCAAGAAAATAAACAAGCAATTGAAAGCAGGTAGGGAAGAAGAATCCTAGAAATCTGAAGATTCATTTAAGTCTGCTACTAAGGGGGAAGAAAGTAGGTATTCCAAAACTAAATATGTATCTTTTGATTCTAAAGTTACTCTTGAGACAATTTCTGAAGTTGCTGCAAATTTAGAGAATGGATTTGTACAGGTAGGATCTATAGCAGGTATTGAGACTAAAGAATCTGGATAAGTTGTGGTAAAAATAAAAAGGAAAAGAAAAAGAGAGCAAGGGTGCTAGGAGTACTGTGAGGGGAAAGGGTACAAGAGTGGCTGATTCTTCACCCACTCCTGTTGGTCTAACAAAAGAAACTGAGGCAATGGTTGTTTGGGGAGAGGAATTTAGTGAAATAGAAGAGAGTGTGAGCAAAACAGGAGGAAGTGGGTCTGGCGAAGCTGCTGAGGGTTTGGTTCAACTTTTAAAAAAAATCTAGATGAACATGTTCCATCTGAACAGGAAACCCTCGCAGACCTACTGATAGAGTTATCAATGACACCAAAACTCATGCCATTCCCTATGGTTTCATTCACACAACTATGCTTGCACATTTCAAGGTACCTATGAAGAAGTGGAGGTAATACTCTGCTTGCTTGCAATTATGAAGTCAATGTCATTCTTAGTGAACCTGGTTCATCTAAAAAGACTCCTATCAATAGCAAAGCCAGAGTCTTGGTACAGGAGAGTGAGGCAAAGGATATTGAGATAGGAAGGCTGAACACACGATTGGTTGAGGTAGAATCTGAGAGAGATGTTCTCAGAACTAAACTTGCAAGGGAAAAGGAGAAGAATGATGGAATTCTTCAAGACATGCTGAAACTTCTCCAAGAAAATAACCCAGCCCCTACCTCTTCCAAGCCTTAAATCCTAGCCTAGTGTAGATCAACCAGTGACCCAGTTCGGGACGTTTTGTTTCTTTTGCTCATGTTTTTAGTATTTTTATTTCTTCTTATGCTTTGTGGTAGAATCTTATCAATCATCAATGAAATTCACTGTTTTTGCTCTAACTGTTTGTTTATATTTTTTTTATGGTTGAAATTCTTAGTTTGATCTATGATGATTAATCCATGTTTGCATTTGAAGTAGCCCCAGTGGCCATGAGTAAGTTTTAAAATCTGGTTATCTCACATTTTTTATGCAACTTTTCGATGATGCCAAAAGGGGAAAAAAGGTTGTGCTTTGAACAAGTGATGTCTTCATCAGAACAGTGAGAGTGATATTTATAACCTAATGTACCTGATCCTTGATGATAAGTGATAAAAAGGAAAATATTTCTAACATTGTGTTGATGTTGAGCTGAGTTGAAACAGGGCCTAAGCTTATGAAAAGCACAGAGTTTGTCATCATCAAAAAGGGGGAATTTGTTGGCCCAAGTAAAGGTTAATTTTGAAGACTGACAAAGGAACTCAGGATAAACTAGGTCCATCACTCAGGTACACGGAAATGGGCAGATTCGAGCATGTGAATTTCACGTGAAGGAGATAAGCTTAACATGGTGTATTTAATATCTCCTGATCGAAAAGGTTGCATAATTGATAATGAGAAGGAGTCCTTAGTCAAAGAGAACACAATTCAAGATAGGGAAGGAGTTAGAGGTTGAAATCAACTAGAACTCTTCCACCAAGGAAGAGTTGCATCAGAACTCTAGTTATTTCTTCAACTCTATAAATTGCAGGATGTTCCCATATTAAAGTGTTGCACAAAAACGCATAAGTTAAACGTGAATTGGGAGCAAAATAGCAAGGCTTTTTGCAAGCTATTCGTGTGTGATTCAAGTGTGCAAACTTGAGCTTCATGAACCAGATTGAAGAACCAGCTCCATAAAGAGTTTTATGTGTCTTTCTTTATTTCTAGTTCAATTGTAGTAGGTGTTTTAATATTGTACCTTTCAACTTTATCTAGAAGCAATTGTAATAGGTATTTTGAGTATTCAAGTTAGAGTTAACTTGTAGTTGTCGC
Source organism: Nicotiana glauca (assembly GCA_026770625.1). NCBI lineage: Eukaryota > Viridiplantae > Streptophyta > Magnoliopsida > Solanales > Solanaceae > Nicotiana > Nicotiana glauca. The sequence goes on from MU713054.1 coordinate 198,274, forward strand.
AACAGTTAGAGGTTGGTTGCTACAACGGGATTAGAGTTAATCCTTAGGTTTACAAAGAGTTTTGTAAATGCAGTTTTGGCTCAGTGATTTTAGTGGAAGTTTGGGAAAATCCTACTGAGTAGTAGGTCGTGCTTTTTTCATATTTTGAGCCAGGTGTTTTCCACGTAAAATCTCTATGTTCTTTATTTTCTGTATTTATTATTCCGCAACAGTAGTAGTTGGAACACATAGAAGAACCAGGTCCTTCCAGAAATAGTTTAAGCGAAAAATTAGGTACCACACAAATCACCCCCCCCCCCCATCTTGTGTGGTATTGACGTTTAGAACATCAAGATCAAACCCGGCCTCGAGCCCATGTCTCGGAATCCGACAAAAATTACAAAACTTGAAAGCCCATTCACTCACGAGTCTACCCATACCAATTTCATCAAAATTCGACCTTATTTGGTCCCTCAAATTCCCAAATTACTCTCTCAAGAACTCTTTTATTTTTCCCTCAATTTTTTACCTCAATTTACAATTTAGATGATAAAAATCAAGATACAATCATGGAATTTAACCAAAATCAAGTGAGGAACACTTACCCCAATCACCTCTCTAAAAATCCCCTCAAAATCTCCTCCCACCGCTCCCACTTCAACTTTTATGTTATGAATTCGAAACCCTCGTTTTGAATCTGTTAAATCTGCCCAGATATACCTTTATCGCGATGGTGAAGCACAAACAGGCCACCCCACATTTTAACCGTATACAATCGCGAAAATACACATGCATTCGCGAACCTACGCCACACAGACCTCACGCGACTGCGTAGAACAATCACCTCAGCTCCTCATCAGCTTTCTTCTACGCGAACGCAATACTAGCCACACGTTCGCTAAGCACAACCTCACATACATACGCGATCGCGATCGCGATCGCGACCTTAACCCTGCGATGGCGTAGAACAACTTCACCTCTGCCCCAAATAAGCCTACGCCATCGCGGATGAACTCATGCGATCACGTATAAGGAAACTAGTAGAATAATACAACAGTTATCAGCAGTCTCTTCAAGGCCAAAAATGCTCCATTAAACACCCGAAACTCACCTGAGGCCCTCGAGACCTCAACCAAACATACCAACACATCTCATAACATCATTAAAACTTAGTCGAACCTTCAAATCACTTAAAACAACTTCAAAATACCAAATTACCCTCGGATTCAAGCCTAAGAACTTCTAAACTTTTAAATTTCACAAACGACGCCGAAACCTATCAAATCACGTCTGAATGACCCCAAATTTTGCACACAAGTCAGAAATGACAGCACGAACCTACTCCAACTCCCGGAATTGCATTCCGACCCAGACATCAAAAAGTCCACTCTCGGTCAAACTTTTCAAAATTCCAACTTTCGCCATTTCAAGCAAATTCCACTATGGACTTCCAAATCACAATCCGGACGCGCTCCTAAGTCAAAAATCACCCAGCGGAGCTAACGGAACCATCAGAAATCCAATCCGAGGTCAAATACTAAAAAGTCAAAATTTGGTCAAAGTTTTCAAATTTAAAGCTTCTAGCTTAGACCATTCTCCCAAATCAATTCCGGATAACCTGAAAACCAAAAGCGTTGATTCACATAAGTCATAATACATCATACGGAGCTACTCATGCCCTCAAACACTCGAGCGAAGTACAATTGCTCAAAACGACCGGTCGAATCGTTACAATAACTCACCATCCACAGCTAGCATTTAAATTATTTTTTAGCTGGTACTGTTGATGGTACTGTTGATTAAGAGAGACGTAGCTAGACAACATGCTATAGGAACTGAATTTGGCCCTATGATGTCAAAGCGAAAAGAAAAGATGCAAAGCCTTGGGTACTGGCGAAGAAGATGGAGAAAATTAAAGGTAGTATTAGAAAGATAGCCATCACTACTAACTGTCACAGAAGCTATTATTGCATGGAAAAACTGAAAGAACCAAAACTAAGGAATCAGAATTTGAACTTTATGAATTTTAAATTTTAGAATAGTGATATATGTACTAACAAATTGGGTTCTGAATTTAATGCGTATATTGCTTAATACAATTACTTATTGGAACTAAAATTACCGGATTTATTCGACCGAACTCGTATCTCACTTTCTAGCTCTGCCCCTGCCATGATCTGATGCCAATTCATTCATGTATGCTCCTTTTTAACGTGACATAATAACAATACGAGGATTGTTCGATCAAAGAAGAGTGAGTCGTCTTCAAATTTTATTTTTTTTTTAATTACCGAATTTGTTTCTCTTTGTCCATCTCTAGTCTTTTCTGTCTATCATTAAAGTAAAGCGATCGAGTGGGGTACTTTACTGAGCTATCACCCGATTAATAGTATAAGTATTCAACCGATAATTCTTCGAAACTCAAGTCACTGGATTAAACCTTGAGTGGGTGTATCAAATCTGATGAGACAACACCATACGCTTTTGTATCTAACTTTGAGCTAGACCCTAATTGGACAGATGCATGCCGTGACAAGGGTCCAACATGTGTGATTATTTGATGAAGAATTAAGTTGTACACTCACCATCAACCAAAAAGATTTTTGGACTGTTTCATGTATCTTTCTACTGATTTCCCAAAAATGGAAAAAAGAGATTCAAACAACAAACGTAACATTTGAAGAAATTACTATAGGTAAAAACATCTCCACATGTAATATGTTCAAAACATTAGCTAGATCATAAAGTAATGGCCAGTGGGTCCAATATTTAGAAAGAAAAAAAGTGACGAAATCTTAAAACTATCATTTTATAAAAGCCAATTACTACAGTTAACTGTCCATAGTAAGCATGGATTGATACTTAAAAATAATTGCAAGTAACTTGTTACCAGGGGCGAAGTTATGTTGGCCCAAGGGTGGTCAACTGACCACCTTTCGCCGAAAAATGATATTACGTATAACGTAAAATATTATTTGTTATTGATTAAAAATAGACTTTGAACACATTTGATTAGCCCACTAACAAAGGGTGTCACCGCTTGCTACGACCAATTAATTGACACTAAACTATATATATAAGTTACTGTAATTCATAAAGTATTTATATCATGAGAGTTAATAAGAAAAGTAACAGATTGATAATATCCATAAAGACTCTAAGTTAACTTCATAAAGCAGTTAATATTTTTCTTTTTTTTTTGGTTTCCCTTCCGGTGTTCGGTATCCGTATTGGAGCCCGACTATATCCGGATTCGCGACGCGTAGGGCCCCTTTCGGGGGAAAGCACTCCCTACCAAGGATTTTTCCTTACCCAGGATTCGAACCCGAAACCTGTGGTTAAGGTAAGAGCAGTCTCATCCACTGCACCACATTCTTTGGTGGTCAGTTAATATATCTCGAAAGTAACTAGAAATATATAAAGATCTTATCTTTTAGTTTCCATCAAGTAAAAGCACTAGTGAGATGGTATATATATTACGTGGAAATTAAAGACAGGCCTTTTCCTCCTATGTGCATGAGTTTTTGTCGGGGGCGGCTCAAGTCTAAACGGGGCGTAAGGCGAAAGTTTATTATGGGGCCTAAATATTTATAAAAATATTATATTATATATTTTATTTAAAATTTATTCTTCTATCTTTTTGAGATGCAAAGTTGTTAATAACTTTATTATAATCGATTTTTTCTAGTAATTTCTTTTCAATTGATAATATAGCCAAGCCATTTAATCTTTCTTGACACATTGTTATTCTTAGATAAGATTTTATCAATTTTAATTTTGAAAAACATCTTTCTGCTGAAGCAACTGTTATAGGAACTGTTAACATTATTCTATAAGCAATATAAGCATTTGGAAAAGAATCAAGTCTTTTTATTTGATTGAGTATATCGATTGGAGTATTATCTTCTACTTTTAGTATTTCTCTTAACACTTTTAATTCGAAAAATAAGTCTAAACCATCAATATCTGAGTGATCGTTGTGTTTTAAGGAACCTTCAAGGTTAAGACAATATTTCTTCAATTTCTCATCATCTAATGATCTCAAATTTTTACCATTAAATAGGAAATCAAAGATACTTTCATATACTTCAAATTGTTCAAATCTATTTTGAAGTGAAAAAATGGCTTGATCTACTATATATAAGAAGTTATCAACTCTAAAAGATTCTTCAGGAGACTTTGTGATTTCATTATCAACATTCTCATCAAACTGTTTCTTTCTATGTATTACACGTTTATTACGAAATTCAGGTTCTATATTCATCTCAAATGCAATTTCCTTAGCTGAAATCATGGCATTTGTAAATCCTTCTTCTCTATATTTTTCAAAAAAAGAAATTAGACCTCTTAGTTGATATATGGCAACATCAATAAGCATATCTTTTGATTGTAAACTTTTGCTAACTAAATTAACAGCAAATAATACATCATATCAAATAGTCATGCCCAATTTGTCAAGAGCGATTTAGTTTTTTTATTGTTTGTCAAAAATTTGTCAAAAGCTCCTTTCTGAGATTTTATTAAATTTTCAACTTTTCTTTTCTTTTGAATTTTTGAATAACCAGATGCATATTTTCTTGTTGACATATTTATATTCTAAAAATAAATAAATAATATGTACAAATTAGAATTAATAAAATAATAAATATCAAATAAAAATAATACTAGAAAGTTAGAATAATATTACGCGATAACTAGCTGAATCAAGAAATTTGAAGACTCTGATTCCTTGATTCCAATTCCAAAATATCTAGTTGTTGATTGAATCTAGTAGAAAAAATTAAGAAGATGAACATAAATCATAAAGAAAGAAGAATAAGAAGAAGAAAGGTATGTCTCTTCTGCCAGAAGACTTCTGGAATGATCATGAAAGAATTAAAGAAAGAAATATGAATGATGAAAATTGAATAGTAGAGAAAGAAAGGAAGAAGGAGATATTAAACAAAGAAAGGAAGCTATGTAATGAAAGAAAGAGAAAATTGAAACGTCGGGTACTGTGGTTGGGATTGGTCAATTATTGGAAGAATAAAAAGTAAAGTTGTCCAATTAAATTAAAGTGACAGCTATACTTTTTACTATTTTAAGTTTTAATTCATTAATATATTTAAAGTTTTTCTTTTTTTTATTTAAAAAACATAAAAGTATTATATATACATATATTATTATTCTTTAAAAAATGGCCCTCCAAAATTGGGGGCCTAAGGCACTTGCTTACCCCTATATAGTTAGAGCCGCCCCACTTTTTGTGGGTTTGGCAGAAGAAATACAAGTAACAATGAAGAGATACCTCAGTGGCGAGAAGAAAAAAGATTGTGCAAATGAACAAGAAACTAATTAATCTTCCATTTCAAAGCCATTTTGTCTGTCGTAGTCTCACATCTCCAGATTTGAGTGAAAGGTCCTAATTAATCCAGTGCTTATCTTCACTTTATAACGTGAGGACGTACAGAAACTGGCGCACTTAGCAAACATATCCCCCCAAAAGGAAAGCCACTAAGGCATCTTCCAATTATCTCTTCACTAACTAGTTCTTTTATTTTCTTTGATGTTAATTGAAGGGGATCTTTGGAGCAATAGTATTGATGTTTCCGTATGATATATGTTATGGGTTCGAGATTTGGAATCAGTCAATAACACTAGTATCAGAATAGGCTGCCTACATTATACCCATAGGAATGCTAGTGTCAGAAACCCATAGGAGTGCGGCCCTTCTTGCATCCTGGTGAACGTTCTAGTGTACCGGGTTGCTCTCTTAATGATTCTTTGGTGCAACTTTTTGGGGTTGGTTTAAGACTATAAGTGAAAGCTAGACAGCACTTTTGCCCCCTTTTTTGTGCTTTCATTGACTATCATGGATTTTCTGTGACATGAAGTGTAAATATTCATGCATGTTGCCCTAATAAATCACTTTAAGGGGTTAGGACTCCGTCACATCTCCCAACTTCTTCAAGTGTATAGTAATGAAGAAGACAACAGCAAAATCCATTTTGCTGTTGGAAATGAGTCAAAGCTACGTTGATGGAGTAACATGCTACACCCAGCTTTTTAGAATCTTCTCATTTGTAAATAAGCTAAAGCCATGATTAGACTAACAGAAAATGATAACATAGTGATAAATAGAAATGTTTTAAGGATTCGTTCCAGTCTACATCCTACTCCTAAAGGCATCACAAGAGATGAATGCAAAGAAAGCAAAAGCAACTCGCATCCACAAGATAAGAACGCTTCCACAAACAATCTCAATCAACCTTTACAGGGGAAAATGAGTATATTCTAACAAAACCAGCATTTTGATCTCAACTTATCCCAAGTTAATAAGAGAAACAGCCACACGTGGTAGAACTGCCAATATAGCTAAAAGGCACATGTGCATGCATGCATACAGAGATGCATTTCTAGCATAGTACTATGAATAATGTCTCTCAGTTTTAGTGTGTGTGGCAGATCAAAGCATCACTATCCGTTACATCTTTGAGTATTGAAGTACACTAAGAAACTCAGCACTTTTAACTGCTGAAAAATAAAAAGTATGCATTGGTACAACAATCTATATACTACAACTGATGCTGGGATCAAAATCTCGAGTACATACATAATTTTCGTCCTCTTTAAATCACTATTGACCTATTGTAACCAATTGATGCAAAAATGGCCATTTCCTTTAGCTAAAACCAGAGGCAACTAACACGTAACTAGCTACTAGTTTTAAAGCCAAGCAGTGGCAAACTAAGTTACGTTTTCCTGTATTACATGTAAGCAGCTAATTGAGGAGGAACAAAAACTTGGCCTGAGATTGCTTAAAGGGCTCCTCCTCGAACCCATCGAGCTGAACCTCCCTTTGCTGCACTAGAAAGATAGTCACCAACATTAGCTACGAATAGAGGATCCCTCTCCTCAACTGTTATTTCATCAACATTATTCCCAGACAAATTTTTCTGATCTGTACATTCCAGTTGTTTCGTCAAATCTTCCATTGTCTTCTTCAAAGTGGCTTTGTTCACCTTCCCAGCCTCACCCATTGAGACACCAACCATAGTAATCTTTGGAAGCAAAGGTGATGGATGTAGTTCTCTGTATTCCCTGTCAGTATTAGCAATTAAAATTTCAGTTTCTTTTCCACAAAGACTATTAATCTTAAGATGGCATGTTATTTTCATAAAACCAATAAACTGAATGGGACCTTTTATCTTGTATTATCTGCTGCTTCTGTTCTTTACTCCATGCAGGACTCAACCAACCCCCAAAAGGGAGCCGCAAATCCAGCCCTAGTTGTTTTTTATTAGAGACATTATCTGCTTCCTCCACTGCTGAACTGCTGATGCACTGTAGTTGGTTATCATTAGCCTCCAACTGAGATTTATTAACAAAACTGGAAATCCTGCATGCTCTCTGGAAAGAAGCTGCGCTCCTGCAATATCAGAGAAAATGTTGCGATTGAGATATTGCATCAAATGTTTTTACCATCCAAATCTTTGCTTACAGCTTGGAGAATTCTGAGATACCAAGATCTAGCGGCTGACAATGCGACATAAAATAGATGAATATCATCAGTGTTGAAAGATTTTAAGCTATGAACCATGTGAAAAGAACACTTCCACCTCCAAAGAAACTCTTGAAAATGGATAACTTACCTCTTTTCAAATGAGTCAACCATGTAAGGAAACTTAGGTTGTATTCCTGTTGCTTTTCGCAACCACCTATTCCCTAGAAGAACTTTATCGACAGCATGTAGAAGCTGAATTTCAGCAGCTTTTGATATTACACTCAAAGGTATCGCTGGTTGACCCACTTCATCGAGCACATCCTGAACCTGTCAATCATTTACCAATGGGTTAGTGATATTTTGCATTATCCACAGCACAACTAAACAAACGAACTGCTAAAACCAATAAAAGATTAAAAAGCAGGAAAAGAGAAGGAACCAAAATTGCTGGTGTACTTTGATAATGGGCTATAGCCACTCATAAAATGACCACAATGGTGGTTGACAGCTTTCCCTACCCTCATATCCATGTAAAAGAAATTCAACTCATTCTATTGTCCATCTCTCTCCACCCCCAACCCAAAGGAAAACCACCTTAGAAAATATATCACGGTCCTCGTTTCTTAAGTATAATACATCACTATCTCTTTTGCCCCGAATACATACTTTCGAGCCTGACCAGTTTAGTACCTCAGGAGGCTCCCACATACTATCTCCCATCTCTTCAATTACTTCGGAAGCCAAATTATCATCAAAAACATCCCTTCGGCGTTGGACGTGTCGTGTTTGAATCAGCGAATGGAAATGTTGGTCAACAGATTCTTCAAGAATGTTATCTAACATGTTTTTGTCAAAGAAGTAAGGAGTATACCTGATAAGAAGACGAACAAATACATATAAGATGACAGGGAGAAAAAGAAAGAAGTAAAGACTGAAGCAACCACAAATAGATTTTCAGAATAGACAGTTGATAAGGCGGTACGGACAAAAGGTGAAATGGAGAGTCCGCCATAGAAGTAAAAATATATTTATAAAAAAAAAGGGTGGACTGAATAGTCTAAATTCCATTCACAAGCTTTGCCATTTACTTCAAGACTGCTTATATTAAAACTGTTTCATCCACATTTCAATTAGTCTGACAACCTACAGAAATAATTGATGAAGCAGATGGTTTATTTATTAATAAGAAAAGAAGATGGTTTATCCGAGGGTTTTTACACATAGTCAATCACCTCATTGTTGAAAGTGTGTTGACTTGATATTCTGCCCGTTATTGTTTACTAATGACTAGATAAAACGTGGTTACAGCAACCCCTATCTACATCGAGTTAGTTTATGGAACATCATTATCATTATACTTAATATTAAATTGAACGCCTTGTACTAGACAAGAGGGGTTGCTCTGATGGTAAGCAACTCCTACTTCCAACCGAGAGGTTGTGAGTTCGAGTCTCCCCAAGAGCAAGGTGGGAAGTTCTTGGAGGGAAGGATGCCGGGTTTCTATTTGGAAACAGCCTCTCTACCCCATGGTAGGGGTAAGGTCTGCGTACACACTGCCCTCCCCACTACCCTCCCCAGACCCCACTAAGTGGGATTATACTGGGTTGTTGTTGTTGTTGTTGTTGTATTAGACTCTACAAGCTTCCGCATTGGTCAATTCTTTTGATAAGAGATCAGATATTTCCTATATTCTTACGAGGATATAGTCACGATTAAGTTATTTGCTCAATGTTAATATGGGCTATAAATCATGATCCTCGGATTCTCAGCATTCATTCCTGCTGGATCACAGAAGTCAGAAGGCTACACATTTAGATCCCTGTTTGACATTACGCGGACTTTTGTTTTTCATATCCGGTCTTCTTTACAGAAGGGCCAAGAAAAGCACCTAAAAAATGAGCACATTTAAAGACGTATACAGGAATTTTATAATGTACGAATTACTGACGAAGAGATTGTGTTCTTAGTTATAAATAGCTCCCCTAATAAATTAGAATCCTTCTCTTTTTCTCCTTTCCTTTAGGAAACAAGAGAGGTGATGCAAATGTTTGCTGAATATAATCATATTAAATGGTTTCTTTCATGAGGAACATTCAATCAAAGCAACTTGTGATGCTGCAGAAGTAAGACTCCTGAAAATGACAATTAGTTCTAAAAAGTGAACACCATGCAGATATCGTGTATCCCCATAAAGCTGGCCAATATTTAGGTTACCATTCAGTGACGATTTCATCTATCACATGTTAATAAACTACCTCTCATTCTTAGGTTCTCCCAAAATAAACTCCATCATCCCTAAAGGAAAGCTTTAGAAAAAGTTTTGCACAATAAAGAGTAACCTGTAGAATCCACCTTTAATCTGTTCATTTTTCTTCAAAAGTCAAAAGGTCGTCATATGACTCCACATCTTCCGTAAGAGAATATTGAATATTGATAATTCACACATTCAAAAAGATTAGTCCAATAATACCGCTCGTCGGTAAATAGCAAAATATTTCTTCATGAATCTCCGCTATTTGAATACAGAATATCATAACAACGAATAGGAATGAAACGGTACGACTATTAGTAAGATTATACGAAGAAGCTGAAACCTACCCATACCCTCCATTTATTTTAATAACCACACATTAAATTGAATATTCAATTGGGCCAGAAAGAGTGTTATATTGAAGTTTTCACAAAGCAAAGATGGGGATTTTTGAGCCACTTCACTGATCAGAAAACAAACAACCATGCATAAAGCAGATAAATATACCATTTTATACCATCTGTAGTTGCTATAGCAATATCTAAGTTTTGAGCACTGAAAACAGGAACACCGTCCACCTTTTTCCTTCCATCAGACTGTGGCATAGCCTTAAGCAGCTTGTTGGCTTCCTTGACCTGAATGTGCACCAAATATTTGTAGAGATTTTAAGCTGATAAATAAATAACTTTAACAGCTGCTTTCCAGAATTAAATCAAGATCTCAAAACAGGATCAAACCTGTTTCTCATTCGGAACAAATTGGAACAAGTGTGGTTTTTCCTGCACAGAAAATTAATGTGGTGTTAAAAAAATTCCTGGAAGATGAAAACATCATGAAGTTTCCAATAAGAAGGGGCAACAGAACCCCAGAACACGGTAAATGTACTATCAATAGTTTTCAGTTAAAAAATTCCTGGAAGATGAAAACATCATGAAGTTTCCAATAAGAAGGGGCAACAGAACCCCAGAACACGGTAAATGTACTATCAATAGTTTTCAGGTGGAAGGGAATCCTTAAACTCTAACAGGTATCATATTCCTCAAAACTGTCTTAAACAATCAGAACTTGCAAGTTCACATCTCTCTTTCTAGTTGCTACACAACCCACAAACTACAGTGCCCTGATGAGAACCTTACTAATCTGGATACTGCAGGGGATGGGTTGGTCCTATTTCCTAATCCTATATGTATATTTTGTTCCTAAAAATATTGTTCCTTCATACATAGTTGGGTATCGTTTTGGAATTGGACATCGTTGATATCTTATAGCTTAGCATAAATGTTTTGAACTATAAGAAATAAATTCAAATGTCTCATCTTTAACCACTTAAGCTTTTAGATGAGTATTCCGTATTCGCATAGCTGGTACTAGAGCAGGCAGAAATCCAGCATCTGATTTTTTATTATCGCATATCAATAAAATATTTCTTCGTGCTCGGCCAAAGAAAGATTCACACATGAGGGACGTCTTGCAGACCTATAATATAAAAATAAATTGTTCCCTTTTAAATAGTTTAAGTTATAATTCAATGATAGAGGGAAAAAAACATATTTAAGTTAAACCAAAATAAATATATATATATATAAAACTAACTTCGGTGGGTCGTTTGGAGAGAAAGAACTTGAAAGCTTTTGACGGGCATCATGCGGTAGAGTTGAATTTGGTACAATTGAGGAGTAGCCTCTTATTCTTGTTTCTTTTTGGTGCACCCATGAAGTTCCTTTATGTATAAAAATTTGAGTGCCGTTTGTAGAAAAACATATCATTGTGTAGGTTTTTCTACTTTTAGCATACTTCTCCTATGCGGGTTTTTCTTAGCCCATTCAACTAAATAATTATTTTATCAAAAAGAATATAAGAATATCTATAAATACCTACACATATATCACTAAACTGTGTTCGATACTATAAGCTCTATAAAATATGTAGTTATGCAAGTTCGGAAAAAAAAATCCAGAACAATGAATTTGTCAAGTAAGAAATGAGTAAATCCGAAATTCAATTAGTTTGATTAAATGCAAAGTAGTTTTTTTACTACTCCCTCCGTTTCATATTAGATGAGGTACTTTCCTTTTTAGTCTGTTGATAATAGGTGAATTTGACTATAATCACACCTTAAATAATCACCTTCTTGTGTAGTTTTAATGCTAAAAGTGATAACAAAATGCTCTTATTAGTGTTTTTCATGGTTTGCAGGTGATATATGTATAAGGAAGGCTAAGGACCAGTTTTGGAGTCAAAAATTGGAGAAAAGAGGCCAAATGTGTAAATTCCCAATGAAGCTACGCCCTGCCAGCCCTCAGGAATCAGAAAAGGAGTTTGGCCGCGGTTCTACCGCGACCGCAGCAAAACCGCGGTGGAAGGCAGCTTCAGAAGTTTAGAAGTTCAGAGAGGGTGATTGGCCGCGGTTCTTCAGCGACCACGGCAGAACCGCGGCAGGTGCAGGAAGTTCAAGGGTCAAAGTGCAAATACGGGATTTTTAGACCTAAACCCTATTTAAAACATTAGACTTCGCCCAAAAGAGTACTATTGTGAGAGAATTAGTGTAAAGTTTTAATTTTTGCTTTCTTTTATGCTTTATATTGTTGTATTTGTGTTTGTGGGTTTACTTAGTGCTAAATTGCTTGGGTCTCCATTATTTTATAATTGTAAGTGGTGTTGGTGGCTTGGAGGCCTAAACTATATTTTTGTGGTGTAGTATAGTATTGGGTCATGTGATAGCCGAAATTTTGGTATTGTGTTGTATATTTTTGGGGTGTTTTAAGCCCAACCTAGGTTTGGGGTGTTGTAATTGATGGTTGGGATGTTGTAATTGATAGTTGATGATGTGTAGTTGATGGGTGGTATAGTTATAGTTGATATATGGTGGTGTTGTATTTCATGTGTAATATTGAAAGGAGTAAGTGTGGGGTGTATTATGCCGGAAGCGGTAAGAAAAATAGTGGGGCTATTGTGGAGGTTATTATGAATTAATTGAGGGAAAGTTTTTGGTGCCATCGGGTAGTGAAGTCTGAATACCCATCCGGTTGGCACTAGTTAAGGCACATTTGATGTTTATGTTAGATTTCGTGCAGGTCACATGGCTCCTAAAAGACACAGGCGATCTGGCGGCCCATCCCAGCGACCTACTTATGATGAGTCC
>MDKF010939156.1:0-13720 GCA_026770625.1 Nicotiana glauca
TATATATATATATATATATATATATATATATATATATATATATTTTTTAATCCAATAAAAAGATCTATATAGGCGATACATAATAGTTGAGAATATGTTCTAGACACTAGCACTTTTACTGTAGGTCCTATGCTTTCTAGGAGTGGTGTAGTTTTTCAAAGATTTATACATTTAGAACATATGCGGAACTTCTAATACTACTTTCCATTTGTATTTGCATAATATTGGCATGAGCTAGAGTTTAGATGGAGAAAAGTGGTAAGAGAGGATTCATATAGCTGACCCCAACTTGTTTGGGACTGAGGCTTAAGTGTTGTATTTATTTATAACCTCTAGTGTTAGAGAACTCCAGATTATTGAATACTGGAATGAGAGAGGTCCAAATGGAGCGAAATGGACAGCGAGGATTCATGTTACCGACTCAACTGGCTAGGGATTGAAAATGAGGCATAGTTCCTTTGTTTAATTGTGAGCTATATACTGTGTCAATAAGAACTAATTCCCTCTCCCCCTACCCAAACAAAGAGGATAGAGATTCAATGTTTTATTTATCTGTTTTTTGCCATGTAAGGTACGATCTTATAGTAGTTCCTTGAAAGATGTTCGTAGTTTTGGGATGAATATGTACCAGTTTCTGTTTTCCGTTTCATGGTGCCTTGCTTGTGCTATTTCCTCTGTGGTTGATATTGAATAGTGAATTAATAATATTTTCTTGTGTTTTGAGACTCCAGCATTTATCTGAAGATCATTTATATAATTGTTGAACGCATTGTTATATTTCTGCAGAGATTTATTGTTAGTTTTCATCTTCTTTCTTGTTGCTTTAGGTTATTCTTTGACTTTTGATACTTTGGTTGGTTCTGGTGTAGTATATTGCAAGTCTTACACAAGCATTGGCGTATTGTCATGAAAAGCATGTCATTCACAGGGACATAAAGCCAGAAAACCTGTTACTTGATCATGAGGTAATATCTTGATAACTGATGGTCTTCCTTTGCCATGGGTGCCAAGTTTCGTGAACACCATTTCCTATAACAAGAAAAAAGAAAATGTTACATGTAGCTAATTTGAAAGATATTTGTGTTCTTAATGGAGAAAACAGTATGAGCAATCCACCTTTTCATTTGTCAACAGTGAAATACAAATCAATTTTAGGAGCAAATACAGATCAACTTTAAATTCATATTTTTGTTTAGAGACAACAGTGGGATACAAGGAAGTTCTCCCTCTTGTTGATGGCCTAAATTCTTTTCTAACAGAGCTCAAAATGCTTTCAGTTGCTGAATTCTAAAGCAGAAGATTGGCATGCAAATAACTTACTTTCATTTTGTTGATTTGTTTCTTCCAACTGTGGTTAACAAAATAATAAGACACTCTAAACTTTTCCTATTGTTGAGACCCTAAACACTTTGCTACAGATGCATACACAATCACAGATTAGAATATAATTCGATATGCTCTCTATAGCTGAAGTTAGGCATCTAGAAAATGTATAGCCTTCATCGTGTTTCTTGCATTAACATGTACTGTACTAAGCTCTCAAATTACATGAATTTTTGGTTTGAATTAATTACAAGAGAAGTCTTTTCCTTTTTTCAAATTGGTTAGTCCTTCCAATTTTCTTGCTGGGTCATTTTCTTTCTTCCCTTCATGAGCCAAGGGCTCCTGATATTATTGGGGGAAAGATGCCCCATTTTGAAATTCGAAGTCAACCATGCAAGCGATCTTTATTACTATCTGAAACCTTCATTGATGATCAGTCGTTCCTGTATGAATTGTCATCTTTGTCTCTGTTATAGTCTCAGAGGTTGATTGTTTCACTGCTGTCAGACATCCTCTGAGGTTTCTTAGAGACCTTCATAGGTCCCTGACATCAAGAGACCATTGATCTAACCAGATAAAGGTATTATCCTTCATCTCTGTCTTTCCTGTAAAATTCAGTCAGCTTATGTCTTTGATGGAAAGCTAAAAGCAGTAGAGCTTCTTAGAGTGTTGGTAATTCAGTTTTGGTTCAAACCTTCACCCTGTTGTTGCCTAGTCGTCTTTTATTCCTGCTCCCTTATCAAATCAGACTCCAGAACAAGCCTACAGAAGCTCTTCTTCTGTTCAGTCTTGTTTCCCATATGCCATGGCCTATCTTTTTGTGATTATATATATATATATATATATATTCAAAAAAATGTTTTACCTGTTTACCGTTATATAACAATTCTTTTGGTTGTACGTCATGTCTCTGTATTACTAGGCTCAAGTAAAGTAGTGATCACTGACGCTTTACTACTATGATTTTTAGCTATAGTTGTGAATGTGTGAAGTTCAGATCTAAATGTGATCGTCAGAATGATGATCACTGGAGCTTGCACCACCTTTAACTTTACTCCATCTATCTAGTATTGTTTGGCATATTTTAGCCCGTTAAAAACATAAAAATAAAATGTCTAGATGGTAAAGTTTGCTATCTTCAAAAGATTGCTAATATATTTAACTAATGTTAAACTTGATGTGATGTCATTGTATCATTTTCAGGTTTTTCATCTAATGTATCATAGCATGTTCATTGAACTCTAATATAATTCAAATGTTCTTTTTCCTTTGGAAAGTCAACTACGAAAATGACAATGGGGACTAGTGGAGTATGTCTGTAGGTGTTATAATAAGACCACATATAATGGAGTGCTTAGCTAGTAAGATTATGTATATAATGTAGTGCTTGGGCAGGTTGCTAACATATTGAAGCGATTTTATGGACATCCCAATTAAAACTGGATTCCATTGTCCAACAACTGCAGCTAATTCCAACATGGGAAAAATAAACACTGCATAGCAGGAGTAAAGTATTAATTCGATTATCACACGAAATGTAGGGGCGCTTGAAGATTGCAGACTTTGGGTGGTCTGTACAATCTAGAAGCAAGAGACATACAATGTGCGGAACTCTGGACTATCTAGCACCAGAAATGGTGGAGAACAAAGCTCATGATTATGCAGTTGACAATTGGACTCTGGGGGTTCTTTGTTATGAGTTTTTATATGGCGGGCCTCCATTTGAGGCCGAGAGACAGACCGACACATTCAAAAGGTAAAGATTGGCCTGCTTCTATCATCTTTTAACTTTTACAGGAATCAAGATGTACTAACTTAAAGTAATATAGAATTATGAAGGTAGACCTCAGCTTCCCCCCAACACCTGAAGTGTCTGCCGATGCTAAGAATCTCATTAGCCAGGTAAATTGATTAGTACTTTCCTATGCATTCCTGTACTCAAATGATTGTTTACCGTTGCCCTTTGCAGCTTCTTGTGAAGGACTCTTCGAAAAGGCTCTCTCTTCGAAAGATCATGGAGCACCCTTGGATAATTAATAATGTCACTGCTTAGTTAAAACCCGGTGTAGTGAATGTAGCAGATCCCACAACGTTATTCACCTTCTGCTGTTTCAACTCTTTTTCGTAGACGTATGAGATGTAATCATCTTGATTTCAATAGTTTGTATCAGATGGAGTGTGAAGATTTGTTGGTGGACATTAATATTGATTCGTAGAAGGGAGCCTTGGAGCAACGGGTTCACGTGTTCAAACTAAAGGTCACGTGTTGTAAAGTTGTAAAGTTGTTCCATGTGATCTGTAAGTCATGGGTTCGAGCCGTATAATTAGCCATTGATGCTTGTATTAGGATAAGCTACCTACATCACACCCTTTTGGGTGCGGCGCTTCCCCGGACCTTGCGTGAACACGGAATGTTTCTTGCACCGGACCGCCCCTTTTTTTAGTTGTGTATCTTTTGCATATGACATTCCAGGATGTTCTATTAATTTCAAATCTCAGTTTGTGATCTTCCTTCTCCGTTTTTTGTGTGTTTATTATCATTTATTTCTTTTTATGGAATGCCTAAAGATTATGATATAACTTAAAAGTATTTGATCGAAAATAAAAGAGAAACTGTCACCCCAGTCAATATAATTGGGATGCCCTGAACCTGAAATGTCACCTGGCTCATTCAAACATTCTAACTTAATTAATTCCTTACCAACCTAAATCCTTATGTTTCGTTTAAACCCAAGATAGTTTTCTTTCCCAAGCTTAAACCGAAGTAAATGGGTACATCAAATTGATAGCCTATCAATTAGAAGAATCAAAGCATGAAGCCAAACAATTAATACAGATTGAATGTGTAGAAAATCTCCTAAACTTGTAAAATAAAATTTTATTTAGACACCTAAATTGAGGCAATTTGATGTTGATCATCGAATGTATATGTAGTATGTGCCTCTTACACATGAGACGGTGATATGACACAACATGAGACTCACATATCTCGAGTGCGTGAACTTGTTCAAATCTAAAATAATAAGGATTTTATTAAAAATAATGGTTTACAAGCCTAATTTGTTGGACAATAGGTCATGACTTCATTTGATGTGTCTAAAATTTCTTGACAAGTGTAAAAGGTTGTTGATCGGCTCCAACCCTACATCACTATAAAATGGTAGAAAGTGATCGATGCAGTTTTTACCCGAAAGGTTGGGATCGATATCCATAAGGAGCTAATATTGGTTGGGAGTTGGATTTCTATCCAATATAGCTATGCGTGTTGTTCTTAATTGCACTTTTAACCATGCTCGATTTTGTTTCTATTCTACTTTTAATGCTACCAAATGCTGAAAATAATCTAAGTACAATATTTTTGTAGGATTTTTCTCAATTGATAAAAAGCGCTAGGGAAATGACTTACACCTAGGCGGGTATCTAATGGGGTATAGAATTCAGGATAAGCTTGTTATATTTGGGGTCATGATATAACCTTTACACATAATTACTCACTCTAATTTGGATGCGGACCACGCTGCTTAGTCAGGCTCAACTGGTAGGGTCTCTGAACTTTGATCGACACTCGCAGTGGAAATACCACCGCGGGTCGCATCAGGTATTTCGCGGTCAGCGGTCTCTGTTGCACCCACTGACCGCGTAATTGTGGCTGCTTCAGCGGTGGACCTTAAGCGACCGCACGTTTTTCTTCGTGGTCAGCGCTTTAGTCACAGCTTTGAACTTGCGCAATTTTAACTCCTTCATGAGTCGGTTTTGGCCTTCTTTCCTCATTTTGACCAAACCCTGCAGACAAGGACATTAAGTCAGTTTTCAAGAATACTTTTACCCATTTTTATCCAAAACCTAAGCAAAAGAGAACATAAGATAGGCTAAAATCCATAGTTATGAGTTGTATATTTATAAGTGCATTTTACTTGATTTTTAACATATAATTTCTTTGAAAAACAAAAAAAAAAAACTGTCATATTTCTTTCATACTTTGTCTAAATTATGCAGGAAAAGTTAAAGAAGGATTGGTTCGGGAACGAGAAGATTACAGAGAAAAAAGTAGAAAAACGGACAAGCTAAAATAAAGTAAAATATGGTGCCAAAGAAAGACATTGTATAACGTGATCTGCCATGACAAAGGACAACCGATTCACAATCGGCTACAACAAACTATAACCGATCCATAACTAACCTACAACAGAAGATCATAACCAAGCATAACAAGGCAACAACCGGCCATAACAAGTTCATATCCAAGAGTGTATTGAAAAGTTTGTCATGACTTGGCTATAAAAGAGGCATCAATCGTGAAATCTAAAAGGGGAGCGAGGAAGAATCTGAGAAGTGAAATATTGAGCAGAAAGCTTTTCCTTTCTCTTTGTTCTTTAGTTTTATTTCTTTTTCGTCTTTTAGCCATTACTTTGGTTTCATTTCTAGTTCTGAATATTTTATAATATTGGAAATTACTTTGATTCCTATTTTTAATTAAATAGGAGGAATTATTCTCTTGAATATTTCTTTCTATTTTCTTATTTAATGGGCAAGATTATTTTCGTTGTTGGTATTGGCTCCAATATGGAGTAACTTTTCTTGTGTTGGGAAAATGACGGATCTTAATATTTTTATATAATAGTAGATATTATTCTTCAATTTCACATGCTTGATCTGAAACTTTTTATTTAAATTTTATCTGGTTTATAGTTGGGTGTTATTTAATTTGTTAACATCTATCTATTTCGTACTACATATTAACTTTTTACTAATTCTGTAATTGAAAGAGCCAGAAGAAGTAATACTTAATTTTGGTATTGATAGATGTTAACCTATATTTAGTGACATCTAGCTCATATATGTTAAAATTGATTCTACACTTATTTGTAATCGAAAGAGACGAATAGTGTAGTAATCAGTTATAACAAATAGGGTAACCGAAAGGGATTTATTAAAAAGAGCATGTTTTAGTTCAAATATATAGTTCTGGTTCTTTAATATTACCATTTTAACGATTAATTTGTATAACCGAGAGGAGTACATTTAATTGTTCAACTATAGCAATAATATATAAATGTAACCGCGAGAGGCATTTATACATTTCTGAGAAATAGAAGTTGAAGGATAAATGTATCTACTATATAATAAAAATATTAAGTGAAGTCAGGATCCCAACACCTTTTTATTATATTTGTGAAAAACAAAATATTTTCTATTGCTCTATTCATGCATTTTTAGTTAGTTAATTTGCAAATCAACTCTTTTTAATTTTCTCAAATAGTAATTAAAACAAGAAACATCTGTAGAATAGATAAATCAATCTCTGTGAGTTCGACATCTTTCTATACTATTATTTGATAGAGTACGACTTAAAATTTTGTATACGCTAGACACTAGGCTAATTTTTGACGCCGTTGCCGGGGATTGGCTAAAGTCTACTACAGATTAATTATTTTACCACTAATTTGATATTTTTATTTTGTTTAATTATTTTAACTTTTCTGCAAAAATTTCAGAAAGTGTATGACCCATTCCTCTTCTAGATAACTAGTCAAATACGATCCTGAATTGAAAAATCCTTGCAGTTGTAGCGAAAAGAACAGACCTCACGATCTCAAATTTTCACATCAGAGGAAATAGAGAACGATAACTCAATAACCAACTTCCACCACATCAAGTAGAAGAACAGTTTGATGAGGTGACACCACGACGTGATAGAATACTCCGTGATTATGTAAGGCCAGATCATTTTGAAGGAGAATCAAGTGTTAGGAGACCACCAATTGCAGCAAATAACTTTGAAATCCGCACATGCTTGATTCAAACCATTCAACAGTCATGTCAGTTTATTGGTGATGCAAGTAAAGATCCTCACACTCATTTAATTGATTTTCTTGAATTATTTGAAACTTGCAGGTATAATGGAGTCACAACAGATGCTATCAGGTTGCGGCTTTTTCCTTTTTCATTAAAAGGTGAAGCGAAAACATGGTTGCGAAGTCTACCAAGAGATTCCATTACAAAATGGGACCAAATGACCCAAACGTTTCTTAATAAATATTTTTCACTTGCAAAAATATTTAAAATTAAGCAAGAAATCAATAATTTTATGCAGACAGATTCTGAATATGTATAAGAGGTATGGGAAAGATTAGCAACAATGTTAAGAAAATGTCCACATCATGGAATCCAAGACCTTGGCATTTTACATATTTTCTATCATGGTCTTAAACCCTCTGCTAGAAATGTAATTGATGCAGTATCAGGTGGATCAATAATGGAAAAAACTACTGTGGAAGCAATGCAATTGCTTAATGAGATTTCGGAAAATATTGTTCAATGGCCCTCAGATAGAATGATTATCAAGAAAACAACATGAGTAAATCAAGTTAAAGCTTTAAATTCATTGACACAACAAATTGCCACCTTAACACAAAAAGTTGAGGCTTTTCAGGTAGGTGCTCACTCATTATCCCAACTTGAGAATTGTGATGTTTGTCAAGGTAATCATCCGAATTATGAATGTCAAGCTTCAACACAAAATGAAGAACAGGTAAATGAGTTGGTTATAGAAATAATGACTCATTCGATAGTCCCATGGCACAAAAACATCCAGGATTTCAATGGAGTAATCCTAATGGCGCTGGAAATCCTCAAAGATTTTTTAATCAAAAGCAGTAGGTACAGGTACCACCTGGTTTTTAAAATCAAAATAGAGGGCAATAAAATTTTCAATAATATCAGCAACAACCTCACAAAGCTCATCAACAAAGCCTTGAAGACCTGATGTACAAATTCATTAAGGCTACTGACGAGAAGGTTGAAAGTCAACATTCAGCTATCAAGAATTTGGAAATTCAGGTAAGCCAATTAACAACCCTCATGTCTGGACAAATTCAAGGTGCTCTACCAAGCAACATTGAGAAAAATCCAAAAGAACACCTCAAAATCATCTCTCTACGATCAAGTAAATCTTTTATGATCCATATGCAGATAAAGAAGGAAAGCCACAAGAAGTGGAACACGTAAATGAAGGTGAGAATAAAATAGAATTTAAGTTTCCAAAAGAACAAAAGAATGAAGGGAAAAATGTACAAGAAAATGAATTGATAACAAATCCTCACGCTGTACCTCTCCCTTTTCCCCAAAAGATGAAAAGAGAAATACTTGACAAACAATTTTCAAAGTTTCTAGATATTTTGAAGCAACTTTACATTAACATACCTTTCATAGAAGATTTGACACAAATGCCTTCATATGCTAAATTTTTTAAAGAAATTTTGTCGAGTAAAAGAAAATTGGAAGAAGCTTCAGTAGTTAAGCTTACAGAAAAATGAAGTGCTATACTTCAAAATAAGCTTCCACAAAAACTTGGTGATCCGAAAAGTTTTACAATTCCTTGTACCGTGGGAGGTACACACTTTGAAAAGGGTTATGTGATTCAGGTGCTTTAATAAATCTAATGCCTTTTTCAATTTTCAGGAAATTAGAACTTGGTGAAATGAAAGATACTGGTGTGTCTTTTCAATTAGCTGATCAAAGTACTAAGAGATCAAAAGGAATTATTGAAAATATCCTTGTGAGAGTTGACAAATTTGTATTTCCAATAGATTTTATAGTGCTTAAAATGGAAGAAAATACTGAGGTACCATTAATTTTAGGTAGACCATTTCTCGCAACATGGAGAAAAATTATTGATGTTCATCAAGGACAATTAATATTGCGAGTTGATGAGGAAAGAGTGATTTTTGACATGCAAAAAATGATGAAATTTCCTGAGGAAGAGTCATCATCATCTTGTTTTCAAATTAACTTACTAGATGACCTTGTAGATGAATACAGATATAATCAGTTAATTACTGATTCATTAGAGAGATGTTTGGCTAGGTCAGGTACCATAAGTGATGACAACCCCATCATTAGAGAACAAGCTGAAATACTAGAAAAAGAGTCATAAAATGAGAAAGTCTCACAAGAAGGAGTTCAATTAAAAATTGAACTCAAAGAACTTCCTTCTCATTTAAAATATGTGTTTCTTGAACCTGAATTATTTACAGTAATCATTTCATCTTTTTTGACTATAGAACAGGAAAGCAAACTGATTGGAGTCCTGAGAAAACACAAAAGAGCCATAGGGTGGACTATAGCTGACATCAAAGGAATCAGTCCAGCTATTTGTGTGCACATGATTCTTATGGAGAATGATTATAAGCCAATAGTTCAACCCCAAAGGAGACTAAACCCAGCAATGCAAGAAGTCATCAAGAAAGAAGTGGTGAAACTTCTAGCAGCAGGTATCATTTATCTAATATCTGACAGCCCAAGTCCTGTGTAGGTAGTACCAAAGAAAGGAGGTATGACAATAGTAAAAAATAAAAATAATGAACTCATGCCTACTAGAACAGTCACAGGATGGAGAGTTTGTATTGATTACAGGCGTTTTAATGATGCCACAAGGAAAGATCATTTTCCTTTGCCTTTTATTGACCAAATGCTTGAAAGAATTGCATGCCATAGTTTTTATTATTTTCTTGACATATATTCTGGGTATAATCAGATACCAATTGCTCTAGAAGATCAGGAGAAAACCACATTCACATGCCCCCAAGGTACGTATGCTTACAGAAGAATGTCACTTGGACTATATAACGCTCCTGCTACATTTCAGCATTGCATGTCGGCAATTTTTTTCAGATATGACTGACAAATTTCTTGAAATTTTCATGGATGATTTCACACTCTTTGGTAAAACATTTTAAGATTGTCTCTATCATCTAACTTTGGTGCTTAAAAGATGTGAAGAGACAAATCTAGTTCTTAATTGGAAAAAATATCATTTTATGGTGACCGAGGGAATTGTTTTAGGACATAAAGTTATTGCTAAAGGAATAGAAGTTGATAAGGCTAAAATTGATCTTATAGTAGGATTACCCCCTCTACCACTGTTAAAGGCATTAGAAGTTTCTTAGGGCATGCGGGTTTTTACAGAAGGTTTATAAAAGACTTTTCAAAAATTTTTAAACCTCTGACTAACCTACTGATGGAAGATGTGAAGTTTGAATTTTCAGATGATTGCACAAATGCATTTGAGTTTCTCAAGGAACAATTGACTAATGCTCCAATTGTTGTTTCTCCTAATTGGAGCCAGCCATTTGAAATAATGTGTGATGCAAGTGATACGGTAGTAGGAGCAATATTGGGACAAAAGAAAAACAAGATCTTTAGACCCATATACTATGCCAGCAGAACACTCAATGAAGCTCAAATGAATTATGCAACAACCGAGAAGGAGTTATTGGTAGTAGTATTTGCATTTGAAAATTTTTATTCTTATTTGATAGGAACAAAGGTTATAGTGTTCACTGATCATGCAGCCTTAAAGTATCTATTAACAAAGAAAGATGCTAGACCTAGATTGCTAAGATGGATACTCCTTTTGCAAGAATTTGATCTCAAAATAAAAGATAGAAAAGGTTCAGAAAATCAGGTAGCTGATCATTTGTCACGTCTAGAGAATCCTCCTACTGAAATACTAGATATCCAAGAGGAATTTCCTGATGAGCATATCTTTTCTGTCGCAACGGTTGTAAATAGACCTCCTTGGTTTGCTGATATTGCCAATTATTTAGCGGGAGGATGGATTCCAAAAGATTTTTCTTATGATCAAAGAAAAAAGCTTAAAAAAGAGGCTAGACATTATTACTGGGAAGATCCTTATTTGTTTAAATTTTGTGCAGATGACATAATCAGAAGATGTGTACCTGAAATTGAAATGAACAATATTTTAAGTCACTGCCGTGATGGAGCTGTAGGAGGACACTATGGAGGAAGAAAGACAGCAACTAAAGTACTTGAAGCTGGATTTTTCTAGCCTTCTCTATTCAAAGATGCAAGGAATTACGTCGCCAGTTGCGATAAATGCCAGAGAATCGGTAATATTTCAAAAAGGGATGAAATGCCTCTTAGCTCTATTTTTGTGTGTGAAATTTTTGATGTTTGGGGCATTGATTTTATGGGTCATTTTCCTCCATCAAATGGCTATGAATATATTTTGGTAGCTGTTGACTATGTTTCAAAATGGGTAGAAGCAGTTGCTACTAGAAAAAATAATGCTCATGTTGTTTGTGCTTTTCTCAAGAAAAATATTTTTTCTAGATTTGGAACTCTACGAGTTATAATAATTGATCACGGAACTCATTTCATAAATAGACAATTCGCTAGTTTATTGTCAAGATATGGAGTAATTCATAAAACAGGAACTCCATATCATGCTCAAACAAGCGGTCAAGTTGAAGTATCCAGCAGGGAATTAAAATTTTTTTTAGAAAAAACTGTTGGCTCTTCTAAAAAAGATTGGTCTTTAAAGTTAGATGATGCTTTATGGGCATATAGAACTGCTTTTAAAAATCCAGTAGGCACATCTCCTTATAGATTAGTTTTTGAAAAAGTTTGTCATTTACCTGTGGAATTAGAGCATAAAGCATATTGTGATATAAAATTGTTGAATCTAAACTTGCCAGATGCAGGTAAAAATCGTCTATTGCAGCTTGATGAGTTGGAAGAGTTCAGACTTACAACATACGAAAATGCTAAATTATATAAGGAAAAGACAAAAAAATGGCATGACAAGCTCATCCGCCATAAAGATTTTAAAGTTGGAGATCAAGTTCTGTTGTACAATAACCGATTGAGGTTATTTCCAGGAAAGTTTAAGTCACGTTGGACAAGACCGTATACTGTAACAGAAATTACCCCCTGTGGTGCCATTGAAATACAACACACATATGGGGGATACAAATTCAAAGTAAACGGTTATCGTTTGAAGCCTTATATCAGGAGATTCTTCGATAAACAGGCTTCAACAATCATTTTTGCCTATTTTTAAAATAAGTCGAGCTGGCGACGTTAAATTCAGAATTATTTTCTTCCCCTCTCTTTAATCTTTTAAGTAATTAAATTAGTTTTTCTTCTTATAAAAAAAAATTAAAAAATAATAATTATTGCATGTTTGTATTATATTATATATATAGATGTTTATGTAGTATGTATTAATATATTTTTTCATGATGAAAAAACATACTCCCATGATTTAGACAATGAAAGGTTTCTCCTATCATGAAAAACAACATTCCTTTGCTATTATCTTGTCTTTGTTATATGAGAGAAACTTTGAGAAGCCAAGAAAAAGGAAATGAGGCTAGAATCAGAAAAAATCAGGGAAGCTCCTTTATCTCCTTTTACTGTTAATTTATTTTATCATGAGGACATGATATTATTTAAGCTTGGAGGCAGAAGAATATATTTGTTATATGTATTTTTTTTAGTTATACATATAAAAAAAAAACTGAAAAAAATAAAATAAAATTTGAGTTGCCTTTTTCCTAAGGCAACTTACTTCATGTACTTCAATGAATTTCTTGTTCGGTTCTTTTCCATGGTCGTAATATTTTGAATCGAACATTTTGTTTAGACTTTTAGTTGTTTTAACTTATTTTGGTAAATAAGTTGGCTAAACTTGATTTGACTTGAAAATTATGACACTTAAGAAAGACAAATTGATTAAGTACACGGGTTTTATGATCATTTTTCTAAGCTCATACTTACTTATTGGTGATTGAAATCATAGTTTTTGTTAGCCCAAGTGTATTGTGTTGTTAGCTTATATTGTCTAGTTCTCCTGCTTATCTGGAAATCTAGAACTTGCCTTGAATGTGGATTGAGGTGAAATTCTAGGTAGATCTTTGAGTTAAGAAATGAACGTTAGGCCTTCTTTGTTGAGCCATAACCTAAATTGACCTACCTTAATGATTTTTATCCCTAGTTAGCTCAGTTGAGCCTAAATAAATTTATCTCATATTTTATTGATCACCAAGCTTTAACCCTGAGCCTGTTTGTTGTTATGAATTGTTCTTTGTTCACCAAATTCCCTTTTTGGCAATTTAATAGTTGATCTGAATGTAAAAATCTAGGCGTGAGGCGTAATTGTAAAAATAATTGATGAAAGAATAATTGTTTGAGGTTGTCAATCTTTTGAGATGTTGCCATGAGAACTGAAAAGAATGTTGCTTATGAAATTCTTAAAAAAAAAAAGAGAAGAAAAATTGATAGAGGATAGCAACAAAAGAAATGTCGGCATCTCCGTCAAAAAAATGTGAAAGGGATAAAATAAAATAGAGGTTATTGTTTAACTCATAGTAAAGACAATTGTGCTTTAGTGATAAAATAAAGTGTAGTGCCCATAGGGAATTTAAGTCACAATTATCCATATGTATCATACCTATCCCTAAACCTACATTACAACCTTGCAAAAGTCCTACATAATCTCGACTCAAATACTCCTACCTTAGTGGAGAACCACATGATAGTCAAGCCTATGGCAATTTCCAGTAGCTTGAGGTACTTCTTTGTTGAGAGAGAG
>MU713057.1:0-24291 GCA_026770625.1 Nicotiana glauca
GGAAGATCGGACCCTATGTGGGTTGCCTACGTATCCCGCCCCGGGAGACGAGAATCAGGTTCGCGTAGTTCGGGCCGATTGGATACGGGCGAAAAATTAAACAAAACAACTTAGAGAAAACATATTTTGTCTTTTCCTTAAAAATGATGAAACATGCAAAATCTTTTTGGAATTTTCTTTTTCCTCTTTGTTTTGATTTTTGGTTTTCAAAAAATGATTAAACAAAATGCAAAATCTTTTTGAATTTTTCATATTTTTCCTTTTCCTTAACAAAATGTAAAGAAAAACATAAATGGGCCATACTCGCTTTATTTTCACACCTCACCCTCTCTTTTTTTTTTCCTTTTTCTCATTTTTCATTTTTCACTATTTTTCCTTTCTCTTTTTTTTATTTTATTTGCCCTCAGCTATCCTTGGTCCGCCAAATAACCCTTTTACCCTTGAATAAATGCAACATGTAGCACATAGGATGCATCAAGATGGTCTGTTATTTTGGGTACACCTGTCCTAAAAGGACCCAACCCCTGTGTTGAGTCCCCTAAGTCAAATGCACATGATGCAAACAAGCGTCCTACTAGGGAACCGGCATGAGTTTATTGTTCTTCTAGGTTTAAACCCTAGGTTTATTGATCTAGACATGGCTTACCCAAGCGGACAACTCGGGCCGAGGAGGAGGCAGCGTACCGGGGATACAGAAGCTCCGCCGGCTTTGCAACTTATCCAAACCTCGTCCTAAATTGGGAAAAAGACTATAAAAAGAAGAGAATCTACACGAAGTGCACCCTTCTCCATGATGTAGAAGACTCAGAAAGAGGAAGAGATTCGCGATAGTTTATATATAATTCAACAAATATTAAAGCGGTAAAACATTTAGCACATAGGGCATGGAACATGTAGCAAAATCAAATAAAGTCAAATATAACAATTTAGCTGAGCTCGAATTCTTGAACCCTGAACCAAAATTCTGGGTCTTTTGTCCCCAGCAGAGTCGCCAGAGCTGTCACACCTCCTTTTTCCGACTTTACTACACCCCGTGAAGGGTATAATAAAAGGAGTTTTTCCAATTAAAGGACAATCGAAATGGGATTCGTTTATTAAGAAATTCAGAGTCGCCACTTGGGAGATTTATGGTGTCCCAAGTCACTGGTTTGAATCCCGAGTCGAGGAAAGGGTTTGACTTTGTTTAACAGTCGCGAACCAGAAATCCGGGTAAGGAATTCTGTTAACCCGGGAGAAGGGGTTAGGCACTCCCAAGTTCCGTGGTTCTAACACGGTCGCTCAACTGCTATGTTTGGCTAAATTTTGATTTTTATACATGTTAAACCTATAGTGCAATTTTTAGAATTATTTACCGCTTTTAGTCAATTATTAAGAAAGTGAACGTCGTTTAAGAACGTATTTTCGGNATCGCATAAAATGCACACCCGTATTTAAGAAGGTAAAATTATTAAAAGCGCGCCTAAAGTGGATAACATATTATCAACTTTGCGGGAGGCCATGAAAATTCGCTAAATGGCACGTCCCGAATTCTAAATATTTTAATAGAGTAATTAAAGAGGGCCATGCAATTTGTGATTTTATTTGGCGCGGCGCACCTCAATTTGTTTTAAAGGCCAACCTAAAGGAACTACGATTTTCTATTAAAGAATGTCTCTAAAAGGGACCTAATTAATTAGCCTCATTAATTACTATTATTAGAAAACCTTTTGCGAAATTCGAGCTTCAAACTCAGGTCCACACTTGAACAAGAGGAAAACCTCCTAATTCAAATATGCTACCTAGCTCGGAAGGCCCAAAACCCATATTATTATTAAGAAAAAGTTTAACCGAAGTTGCGCGAACGCATACTCCAACTTGATTTTTTTATACTTGGGATCATGTTACGCGAACGTATACACAATCACGGTATTGGACTGATTAATAGCACCTATAGCACACTAGCAATCATTCATGACAATTAAAAAAAACCAACATTCCTCAAAGATATTATATATGCTAAATTATAACAAGTGTCGTAATACAGTAATTCAACTGTTACTAATTGACTTTTGCTATATCATAAATTCCACTGATTTTTGCTATATCATAAAAAATAATAACGCACTACGATAGCAACTCAAGTGAAACATGAATACCATACACGATATTAAACCAACCAACCCCAAGTTCAATCTTTCCACAAATTAAATCGATTCTAACACCAGAAATCACAAATAAAGATTATAATCTTGACGTATTAAACTCATCGGAAACAAGATGCTACTACTGCTCGTAACCTCAACCAAGCACCAGGATTTGCTTCAATCAACAGTTGTAGGAGATTTCATAAATAATTGAAACAACAAAATATTCATGGACTGTGATTGTTGAGATTACGCTCAGATTTGTATAAAAAAAATGGAGTATAAATAGTGGATGCATGAAGATATAATTTCAATCTTTTCGTTGAGGCATTCCATCGAACAAACAAAACTATGCACACAACAATGGAGCAATATACAAATGCAGTAAACCAGAGAAGAGGATATGACCTTTATTGAAGTTTTTCACTTTCAAGTCTTATAACAGCGTCGTTTACAGCAACATGGCGTTCGACGTGATAGCAAAATTGAAAATCGGCGCTTTGACCGGAACTCGACGGAACCCAGATCTGTCCGGCAACCTCAAACGGAAAGGAACAAAACCGACGAACAGAGCTAGAGTCCTACGATCTCGACAGAAATATTACGCTAAATGGAATGACGAACGTGAAACTCAGTCGACAATCTCAAACGAGCACCCTACGAGCTTTAAACGAACTCCATTGTTGCCGGTGGTGAATGAGCAGCAGCCGGTCCGCTGTGAAGCGAAGAAGAAAGAACGGTAATGAGGGGTGAGCTGGTGAGGGTTTAGTTTCCGGCAAGCTCCAGTGAGAACGGTCGTGGTTTCAGGGGCTGGGGGTTGTGAAGACGATGAAGGCAAGGGGTGTCTTCTCAGCCAAAAGCTACGTTTCAAATTTTTGCCCAGTCCCCCTTTTATCCGTGTATGTGGTGTTATATATATAGAGAATATAGAATATCCCCTCCCCCAAGAAAACGTGACCAGCTCCTCTTTTCCGTTTTTTTTTGTTGTGCAAAATCTGCTTTTTCATTTTTAATTCCCGTTTCCACTCTCTCTATTCTGTTTCTCTTTTTATTCTCTTCCTTATCTCTTGGTGTTTATGTGTATTAGTTATGGAATGAAGAAGAACATAGGAATTGTGGTCCCCCCCTCCCCCCACCAAAAAAGATGCCAAAATTAACAAAGATAAAAGAATCCAATTTTGTTAGGTAGCACGTGATCTTGGAGGAAATTGGGAAAGTGGGGACCACTTTTCTTTCTTTCATTTGCCTTTCTATTTTTTGTACGTTTCTTCTTTCATCATTTTT
Organism: Nicotiana glauca; assembly: GCA_026770625.1. Classification (NCBI taxonomy): domain Eukaryota; kingdom Viridiplantae; phylum Streptophyta; class Magnoliopsida; order Solanales; family Solanaceae; genus Nicotiana; species Nicotiana glauca. The sequence goes on from MU713057.1 coordinate 3,408, forward strand.
TGGAAAATAAATTATCAAGACTATTTTTTGTATTTTTTTAAAAAATAAAACTAACTAGACAAAATACCAACTAGCTAGAATAAGAGAAAATATTTTTGTAATAATTTTTAGATAAAGTAAGGTAAAGAGAGCGATACCAAGCCTAAACTAAATCCTAAATCAATTCACGTTGTAAAATTAAGCTAATTATCTAACTATGTATAAATGATCTTTTTTTTGTGATTTTTTATTAATAACACAATTAACTCAATGTAATTAATTCTTAAATGCAAATTGAATCTGAGGTGGCATGAAATTAAAACGTGACACTTTTTATGGTTTTTCTATGATTTTAAAAATATTAAAAATGTATGAAATGAAACTAAATAAAGAAAACACCTAAAAATCAATTAAAATTATTTTGGTCTATTTTTAGGAGTTATTTTTATATAGGGCAAAAATCACGTGCTCACACATGTTGTTTATGTACTCATGCTACGCTTCTGTACTTAAATGTACAGGATCTGAGGCAGGTGGATCTGGGCATCATACTGGTGCGTATCAGTGAGCACATCTAGGACTTCTACGGTGAGCTGCTTCTCTTTCATGCCGATCCGCAGCCGAAGAAGTCTTTCTCTGTATTTTATTTCTGTCTATCCTGATTCAGACAGTAGGAGAGTATGGTATTCTTTTGTGTATATTCTACTAGTTTCCCGTAGCTTGTGACACCAGGTTCTGGAACACACAGTAGTAGACATTTATTTTTGGGTTGTATTGTCATCTTGACACATTATGATCCTTACCGGTCTTTCCTTTATTTCGCAAATCTATTATAATTGTCTTTGGTTAAAGCACAAATAAGAATTGAATCACATTTCCGCATTTGGCTGGCCTGACAATAGTGTCGGGCGCCATCATGACCTATTATGAAAAATGGGTCGTGACAACATGGTATCAGAGCACTAGGTTCATGTAGGTCTCACAAGTTATGGGCAAACCTGATAGAGTCTTGTAGATCGGTACATAGACGTCTGTATTTATCTTCGAGAGGCTATAGGGTACTAGGAAAAACTACTCTTTATTCATTTCTATCGTGCAATGGTCAGTGTGCTAAATTTTCCTTTTCTATTCTCTCACAGATGGTGAGGACTCGTACCACCGACGTTTCGGACCCGGGAGGAGCTGCTCCTCCCATTTCTAGAGGCCGAGGTAGAGGCCGACCGGCCCGTGGTAGGGAACACGGGCATCTCAGAGCTGTTCCAGATGCACCACCAGCAGATCCTACGGGGGATCCCATTGTTGAGGAGCAGGGCGAGGTGCCCGCAACTGTGCCTACTCCGGTGAATTTCATGACCGCCCCGGGATTTCAGGAGGTCATGGGCCGTATTCTTCAGTTCATGGATACTATGACTCATGTTGGTTTATTTCCAGCAGATCCAACTACCTCACAGGCAGGAGGGGGAGCACAGACCCCTACCGCACATGCTCCAGGTCATGCAGTCGCAATTTATCATACTCTGGGTGCACTACCTGCGGAGGGGGTTCAGCTAGTTGCTGCAGCGGCACCCCAGCCCAGGCCAACTATGGACGGCAATCCGCAGAAGTTATTAGACAGATGGACCAAGTAGCACCCTCCAGTCTTCGGGGGTGAGCGTCACGAGGATGCCCAGGATTTTATTGACAGGTGCAGGGATAGACTGCAAAACATGAGGATATTTGAGTCACATGGAGTCGACTTCACTACTTTTCAGCTGGAGAGCAAGGCCCGTAGATGGTGGCAGTCTTATTCACTTAGCAAGCCAGCAGACGCTCCTCCCCTCACTTGGGGTCTATTCACTCAGTTATTCCTTGATCGGTACATTCCACCCTCTAAGAGGGAAGTGCTGCATCATCAGTTTGAGCATCTAGAGCAGGGTCATATGTCAGTGACCGATTATGAGGCGAGGTTCTCTGAGTTGTCTCGCCATGCACTTATGATACTCCCCACAGAGGCAGAGAGGGTACGGAGATTTGTTGCGGGGTTACATCCCACTATCCGGTTGGGTATGGCCCGTGAGGTAGAGATATGCACTGAATATCAGCTAGTACTTGAGATTGCTCGCAGGATTGAGGGTTACCATTTGAGGGGTAGAGAGCAGATGCAGCAGGATAAGAGAGCCAGATTCTCAGAAGAGTTCAGAGGCGCCCCAGCTAGGGGCAGAGGTCACTTTGGGAGGGGTCAGCCCAGTAGGCCCCCAGTTCCAGCACCACCACCTGTTTGGGGTGCTCCAGCGCGCTCCTATTTCAGCGTCATGCCAGAGAGTCCTTATCGCCTGCCAGCTATTCAGGGTTCATCCAGTAGGTATTCAGGTCCTCCAGAGCCTTCCGATTCTTATTTCAGTGCTATGCGGGAGAGTTCATACCGCCCACCGGCTATTCAGGCTTCTTCCAATGGGTCTTCTGGTATTCAGGGTCAGCCATCCGGACAGCAGGCCGCTGCACCATGTTATTTTGAGTGCGGGGACACAGGCCACATGAGGAGATACTGCCCCAGGCTTATGGGCAAGGTAGTACAGCAGGGGCAGCAACCCATGACTCCAACACCAGCGGCCCAGCCACCTAGAGGTGGAGGGCAGACTGGTAGATGTCAACCCAGAGGTGGAGGCCAGACAGGGAGAGGTCAGCCAGCTACTACTCAGTCAGGTGGAGGCCAGACAGCCGGTGCTCCAGCTAGAATTTACGCTCTTCCAGCCATGCTAGATGCATTGGCCTCAGATGCCTTCATCACAAGTATTATTTCCATCAGCGGTAGAGATGCATCGGTATTATTTGATCCAGGTTCTACTTATTCATATGTATCATCTCTTTTTGCTCGTTTCCTGGGTATTTCTCCTGATCCTTTGGGTGTTCCTGTTCATATGTCCATTCCTATGGGCGATTTTGTGGTTGTGGATCGGGTTTACCGGTCTTGTGTGGTTACTTTCTGTGGTTACGAAACTAGAGCGGATCTTCTGTTGTTGGACATGATTGATTTTTAGGTCATCCTGGGCATGGATTGTCTATCTCCATATCACGCCATCCTTGATTGCCATGCCAAGACTATTTCACTAGCAATGCCAGGGTTGCCGAGGTTGGAGTGGAAGGGTTCCACTATGGATACGCCTAGCAGGGTTATTTCCTTCCTGAAGGCTCAGCGCATGGTTGATAAGGGGTGTTTGGCTTATTTAGCTTATGTTTGAGATACCACCGCAGATTCCCCGATGATTGATTCGGTGCCAGTAGTCCGAGAGTTCGCCGATGTTTTTCCTTTTGATCTTCCTGGCATGCCTCCATATCGTGATATTGATTTTTATATTGATTTGGCTCCAGGCACTCGGCCTATATCTGTCCCGCCGTACCGTATGGATCCTAAGGAGATGAAGGAACAGTTGGAGGAGTTGTTAGCAAAAGGGTTTGTTAGGACTAGTGTATCGCCTTAGGGTGCACCAGTGCTATTTGTAAAGAAGAAGGATGGGACTATGCGGATGTGCATTGATTACCGCCAGTTGAACAAAGTCACCGTCAAGAACAAGTATCCATTGCCCCGTATTGATGATTTGTTTGACTAGCTGCAAGGTGCTAGGGTGTTCTCTAAGATCGACTTGAGGTCAGGGTATTATCAACTGAAGATTCAGGATTTAGATGTTCCGAAGACCGCATTCAGGACTAGATATGGCCACTATGAGTTTTTGGTGATGTCATTTGGCTTGACTAATGCTCCAACGACATTTATGGACTTGATGAACAGGGTGTTCAGGCCTTATATTGATTCATTTATTATCGTATTCATTGATGACATCTTGATATACTCGCGTAGCCTTGGGGAGCACGAGCAGCATTTGAGAGTAGTGCTTCAGACCTTGCGAGAGCAACAGCTTTATGCCAAGTTCTCCAAGTGCGAGTTTTGGCTGGAGTCAGTGGCATTCTTAGGGCATGTAGTGTCAGGGGAGGGTATTAAAGTGGATCCCAAGAAGATTGAGGCAGTTCTGAGTTGGCCACATCCTACTTCAGTGACCGAGATAAGGAGTTTCCTGGGGTTGGCAGTTTATTACTGACGATTTGTGTAAGGCTTTTCATCTATTGCATCACCTCTTACCATATTCACCCAAAAGGGTTCCCTATTCTGTTGGTCCAACGATTGTGAGGAGAGCTTTCAGAAGCTCAAGACGGCTTTGACTACGGCACCAGTTCTTGTATTGCCTTCCGGTTCAGGGATATATACAATGTATTGCGATGCTTCTCGTGTTGGCCTGGGATGTGTATTGATGCAGGATGGGTGATTTATTGCATATGCTTCACGTTAGCTAAAGGTCCATGAGAAGAATTACCCTGTGCACGATCTAGAGTTGGCGGTGATTGTTCATGCTCTCAAGATATGGAGGCATTATTTGTATGGGGTGTCATTTGAGGTTTACATCGACCATCGCAGCTTGCAGCATTTGTTCAAGTAGAGAGATCTTAATTTGAGGCAGCGCAGGTGGCTTGAGTTACTAAAGGATTATGACATTACCATTCTTTATCATCCAGGTAAGGCGAATGTGATCGCGGATGCCTTGAGCAGAAAGGCGAAGAGCATGGGTAGCTTGGCGTTCATTCCTACCGAGATGAGACCATTAGCTTTGGACATCCAGTATTTAGCTAACAGACCTGTGAGATTGGACATTTCGGAGCCCAGCCAAGTTCTAGTATGTGTGGTTGCTCAGTCTTCATTATTGGGGCAGGTTAAGGCCCGATAGTTCGATGATCTACATTTGGCGGTCCTCAGAGAGACAGTACTTCAGGGAGGTGCCAAGGAGATTTCTATTGGCGTGAACGGTGTGTTATGGCTTCAGGGATGTGTATGTGTCCCTAATGTTGACGGCTTGAGAGAGGATTCTAGAGGAGGCCCACAGTTCGAGGTACTCCATTCATCCAGGTGCCACGAAGATGTATCGTGACTTGAGGCAGCATTACTGGTGGTGGAGGATGAAGAAGGACATAGTGGAGTATGCAGCTAAATGTTTGAATTGCCAGCAGGTCAAATATGAGCACCAAAGGCCAGGTGGCCTACTTCAGCGGATGCCCATTCCAGAATGGAAGTGGGAGCGCATCACTATGAATTTCGTGGTTGGGTTGCCGCGGACTTTGCGAAAGGTTGATTCAGTGTGGGTTATTGTGGACAGGTTGACCAAGTCGGCTCACTTCATTCCAGTGGCGACAACCTATTCAGCGGAGAGATATGCTCAGATTTACATTCAGGAGATAGTTAGGTTGCACGGTGTGCCGATTTCCATCATTTCAGACAGAGGCCCTCAGTTCACTTCCCATTTCTGGAGAGCTGTTCAGAGTGAGTTAGGGATCCGCGTAGAGCTTAGCACAACATTTCATCCTCAGATCGACGGGCAGTCGGAGCCCGGACAGTTCAGATTTTAGAGGATATGCTTAGAGCATGTGTGATCGACTTTGGAGGGCAGTGGGATCAGTTCTTACCCTTGGCGGAGTTTGCATATAATAACAACTATCAGTCCAGCATAGAGATGGACCCGTATGAGGTATTATATGGTCGGCGTTGTCATTCTCCTATGGGGTGGTTTGAGCCTGGTGAAGCTAAGTTACTTGGTATAGACTTGGTTTAGGATGCCTTGGATAAGGTAAAGTTGATTCAGGAGAGGCTCCGCACAGCTCAGTCCAGGTAGAAGAGTTATGCGGATCAGAAGGCGCGTGATGTATCATTTATGATGGGTGAGAAGGTTCTCTTGAAAGTCTCCGATGAAGGGCATTATGAGGTTTGGAAAGAAGGGCAAGCTAAACCCAAGGTTTATTGGTCCCTTTGAGGTGTTGAGGCGAGTTGGAGAGGTTGCCTATGAGCTTGCTTTACCTCCCAGTCTATCGGGAGTCCATCCAGTTTTGCATATATCGATGCTTTGGAAGTATCATGCCGACCTATCACATGTGTTGGATTTCAGTACCATTCAGTTAGATGAGAGCTTGTGCTACGAGGAGGAGTCAGTCGCCATTGTTGATAGACAGGATCGCCAGTTGAGGTCCAAGAGGATTTCCACGGTAAGGGTCCAGTGGAGGGGCCAACCGGTTGGGGAGGCAACCTGGGAGTCCGAGGAGGACATGCGGAGCAGATATACCCACTTATTCAGCAGTCCAGGTACTTTTCTATGTCTGTTCGAGGATGAACGTTTGTTTAAGAGGTGGAGAATGTAACGACCCGACTGGTCATTTTGCATTTTAGAACCCCGTTCCCTTAAGTAAAACTTCCCTCACTTGCTTTAACTAATTTATGACTTGCGGGGACGGGTGGTTCGGAATTTGAAAGAGTTTTGAGTAAGAATAAGTCCAATTGCTTCTTTAAGTTTCTCTAAAAAGGCCAAGTTTGACTTCGGTCAACTTTCTTGGGAAATGGACCCGGATTCATGATTTGACGATCCCGGAGGGTCGGAGGGTCCGTGGGAAAATATGGGACCTGGGCGTATGCTCGGAATCGAATTCCGATATCCCTAACCCGAGTAATGAATTTTTCTGTGAAATTGTTAAATTGAAGTTTTAAAGATTAAAATAAACTAAGAAATCATTGTTTTCCTAGGTACCGGGCTCGGATTTTGATTCCTAAACTTGTTACAGGTCCAAAATATCAGTTAAGACCTACCCGTGAAATTTGGTGTCAATACGAGTAGTTTAAGGGCGTTTTGACCCGTTGGAAGAAAATTAAGAACTTGAAGTTCAATGATTTGGTTCAAATTGGTTTTGGGGTTCGATTCCTTGATTTAGCCTTTTTTGAGTGTTTCGAGTGTTCGAGTAGGCCCGCCTCGTGATTTTAGACTTGTCGGTATGTTCAGGCGGGGCACGGGAGCCCCGAGCGTCAAACGAGCGAGGCTCAAGCGAAGCTGAAACTTGAAAAAGGGCTGAAGGTTGTTGCTTCTGCCATAACCGCATCTGCGGTTCTTAGACCGCAGATGCGGCCAATGAGTCGTAGAAGCAAAAAAGGGGCCGGACCAGGTAAACTGCAGAGGCGGTCATTTAACCGCAGAAGCAGTTCCGCTTAAGCAATCGAGCCCAATTGGCCCAGGACCGCAGGAGCGGCCGAGAAACCGCATAAGTGGTTCCGCCTATGCGCCCCACAGACCGCAGAAGCGGTCCAGCTCCCAATTCCCAAAGCCGCAGAAGCGGTAAATTTCTGCAAAAGTGGACTACACAGAAGCGGAAATACCTCCGCAGATGCGAAAATAACTGGGGGCAGAAGGGTTCGTTTAATACGAACTCAAACTCATTTCTCTCATCTTTCACTCTTCACTTAGGCAATTTGGGTTCTTCCAAGAGAGGGTTTCCACATAGCTTGTTAAGTTTGTGCTCGTTCGGCTATGAATTGAGGGTTTGTACTTGTTCTTGATATTAGAAGTGCGCTTCGGAGCGAGGTGAGTCTCCTTTCTAACCTTGTAAGAGGGAATTGTCCTCATTGGATTATAAATGAGTAATTGTTGTTAAATGCGGGGGCTACGTACACACTAGGTGATGAGAGTCCGTACGTAGCTACTATAATGATAATTGTTTGGGTAGTTTAGGACCCACATCATGTCTAATTGGGGAATACTTCTTATTTTAAATTACCAATATGATCATTTATGATTTGCTAGAGACTTGAGGAAATGAAAAGTGAACATATGAGCTTGTTGAGCCTTGGTAGGAATTTCCTTGTATATAATTAAGCCTTTATGTGCATTCTTGATATTTTTCTTGATGATTATGGATCGGGCCAATCGCCTTGGTGAGAATAGATGCATCTATGGTTTGGGTCGCTCGACCCTCGACAGTGCACAATTTATTTTTTGTTGGAGCGGGCCTTCGACCTCGGCATGATTGCGCATGATTTATATGCTTACGTTTAGACATGACATGATCACTTGCTTAATATGAAAAAGAGAAAAAAAAATGGTAATTGAATTATGGTCAAGAACATGAATATGATTTTTCTTTTAAACTTGTATCATTGGAGATCCTTATGCTCTATATCTCACATTATTATTACATTATCTTTACTTTAGTAAATATCAAGTCGACTTCTCGTCACTACTTTTTCGAGATTAGACGGGACACTTACTGGGTACATGTTGTTTATGTACTCATGCTACGCTTCTGTACTTAAATGTACAGGATCTGAGGCAGGTGGATCTGGGCATCATACTGGTGTGTATCAGTGAGCACATCTGGGACTTCTACAGTGAGCTGCTTCTCTTTCATGCCGATCTGCAACCGAAGAAGTCTTTCTCTGTATTTTTATTTCTGTCTATCCTAATTCAGATAGTAGGATAGTATGGTATTCTTTTGTGTATATTCTACTAGTTTCCCGTAGCTTGTGACGCCAGGTTCTGGCACACACAGTAGTAGACATTTATTTTTGGGTTGTATTGTCATCTTGACACATTATGATCCTTACCGGTCTTTCCTTTATTTCGCAAATCTATTATAATTGTCTTTGGTTAAAGCAAAAATATGAATTTAATCACATTTCCGCATTTGTCTGGCCTGACAATGGTGTCGGGTGCCATCATGACCTATTATGGAAAATGGGTTGTGACAGTAATTCAACATTATACATTTGGTAATTCAGTTATATGTGCTCAAAACTTATATTTTTATTTTTAAATGTAGGTGGTACCATCAACTGAATACTTACATGTGGTTAACGATGGTGGGAGGAATTACACAGTCTGCCTGTTAGAGAAAAAATGTGTTTGTGGGAGGTTCCAAGTTGATGAATTGCGATGCCCACATGCTTAGTCTGTATTGAAGAGCAAGTTTTTAATGCCAGAAGAATATTGCTCTAACTATTACAAACCAAATACAATTGTAATGACATACAATGTGCCAGTGTACCTGCTACCGGACAGAAATGACTAGAATATACTAGAACATGTTGCAGAGGAGGTTGTACTACCACCCAAATGGAAAAGACCTCCTGGAAGGCCAAAGAAGAAGCGCGATAAAACTTTAAGTGAATTGCTGCAGCCGAAAAATCAACATTCAAGTAGCATATGTGGGCAGGGAGGATATGACAAACGAATGTGTATAAATGCTCCACGTAATAAATAGTTAATACTCTGACATGTATTGGTGATTCAACAATTTGTCAATACTTATGATGACATTGTCAAGTAATAAATTCTCATTGTCAAGAAATATATTCTGAAATGACTTTCGTGAATAGATTCCGAATACATATAGTTTCCTTAATGTGTTGGATACAATCGAATATAACCTTGTCCACATATACTTTGACAGTTTATTATAGACAGTGCCTAAGTTATATACATAACTAGTCAGAATTCATCGGAATATATCTATATACTCAGCTGTAATATAACAATTTCATTAAGTCTGAATTTATATTCTCTAACTAGACAATAACTTGTTTAATACATATGAATTTATATTCTTTTTCAAGGATTAACTGAATTTGAAAGATACATATTAAATTTAATATAGCTGAATACATAGAAATGACAACTGAATACAGAGAAATACATATGAACTATGCAGTTGAGTAGAACTGAGTATAGATGAATACTAAAAAATACAACTGAATACAGCTGAAGTATTTTTATGAATAATACAGTTGAGTAGAACTAAATGTAGATGAATATAACAAAATACAAATGAATACAACTGAATAATACACTTGAATACAACTAACTACTGCTGAATAATACAGTTGAATACAACTGACTACAGCTGAATACAACTGAATACATATAACCTGTTTAATACATCTGAATTTGTATTCTTTAATATGTATTAACTGAACTTGAAAGATACATATAAATGAATGCTGCTGAATACAACTGAATGCAGCTGAAGAATACAGTTAAATACAACTGAATACACCTGAATTCAGAAAAATACATCTGAATTCTTTAATATAACCTACCATCAGAATACATAAAGTTTCTGACTTTGATATTTACATGTTCAATACCTAAAACATGTTCAAGCAAAGTTACTTGGTATTAATACATACTTGAATCCTGTAAGATAAATATGAATACAAACTGAAGAATACGCATGAATACTTATGAACAGACCAGTGAAACAGCGATTGAAAAGTTGCAATTGTCATACATGAACACTGTTGATAAAGTGATAAGTTTTTCAAATTAAATACCATCTTCACCACAATTCATACTCAAAACAGTATTCTTCTTCAAGCTACATTCCAAAACTACATTAACCTAAAGCTACTCTAACACTATCTGCATCTTTGAATCTGACTTCGTGATTGGCTAGCAATCTTTGAAGGTGCTTCATTCTCACTTATGGCATCAGCGTCTATCTTTCGCATAGTATAGTCCCAGAGGAGAGCACCATATCTTTGACGGAGTAGATTGGAATCAAATGTTATTTGTGGAATCTCACCAAGAGTGCTCAGAAACTCTGCGTATACTGCAACATGCACCCACAATCCCTAAAAAATAATTGATTGAAACAATTAAATCTAATTCATACAATTAGATTTGTATATAACATACAAGAATGATGATTGAATACTTATATGCTCCCAGCTTTCTGTTGAGGCAGATCGGATATGAAAAATACTTCAAAGGGATCTTACAGAGAAATACATATGAATAATACAGTTGAAGGCAACTGTCTATAGGTGAATAAAACAGTTGACTACAACTGACTACAGCTGAATAAAACAGTTGAATACAAGTGACTACATCTGACTAAAACAGTTGAATACAACTGAATATAGCTGAATACAACTGAATAATATTGAATAATACAACTGACTACATGTGATTAAAACAGTTGAGTATGACTGTCTACAGTTGAATAAAGCTGAATAAAGCAGTTGAATACAGCTGACTACATCTGTATTCACTACAGTTGAATTCAACTGACTATAGCTGAATACAGAGAAATACATATGAATAATACAGTTGAGAATAACTGAATACAGCTGAACACAACTAAATAATACAGCAGAATATAGCTGAACAATACAGCAGAATACAACTGAGTAATACAACAGTGATGGGAACCTTGAAAATCCTTAAACATACAACTATAAAAATACATTAGAATACATATACATACAAATAAATACAAGTAAATAATTAATACCAAATTGTACAAAAATGTGAATTTGAAATACATATAATAGATTTAAATACAACATACAATATTAAAGTAAGCACAACTTAGTTATTGACAAATGTGAATGTTTAAATGAGTTCTTGATTGTTTTAATACTTATGAATACAACCAGATACATACGAATACAACATCATATATATAAAATAACTTGAATAATTATGAATACATATAAGTTTCTTTGAATGCATATTGATACAATAACAATTATCTTTTCGTGTCGTGTATCTGATGTTTTTTTTGCATCAACTTCCTTAACATTGACAGATGAAAAATCATTCATAGGCTTTTTCCTCTTTGAAGCAACTGGATTTTTTATTTCTTTTGAAGATTTCTCAACTTGGACTTCTTTCGATTTGTCATTGTGTAGTTTATTTTTTCTCTTTGACACTGTAGTTGCTGATAAACCTGCAAAATCCGACTCAGCTTGAGTTATTTGCAACGAGAAAGAGGGCCCATCAAAATTGAGAATTTTGGTGAGTATACCTCTGGCTATAATCTTGTGTGCCATTGAATCCGACATTGGAGAGAAAAACCAAAGCTTTCTAGTGAGTAAACAATACCAATGGTTATTGTTTCAGAAACAAAGTAAAATCTGTATCAAAATTAGAGAAACAAAATAATGATATCAAAATCTAAGAATTAAACCTACCAGGAGTACTTGTATCGGCTCTAAAACAATGATTTTAGAGAGATGCGAAATGGGGAGTGATAATGGCGAAGACTTAGAGAATTTAGGTGGGAGAAAAGTTATGAATCTTGGGTTTGTGGGAGTGAGTTTATGGGAGAAGAGAGTAAAATGTATGCAAAAAGAGAGAGAGAACGTGGTTAGAGCAGATATACGGTGATTATGTGAGAGAAAAGACTAAAAAGGAGAGAGAAAAGTATTATTTAGCATATATGGTGCCTTAAATGTAGGATGTAACTATAATTAGATATTTTGCTATAAAGGATAAAAGGTATCTATAAGATGTAATATTTTAAAATGTTATTTACTTAAAATAAATAGGGTACTAAGGTTTTCTATAGGGTATAAAATTTCCTTTAATATATGATGAATTCCAAATTAATTGTGGATTTAAATTTAATAAAATTTTATTTATCTACAATAAGTAATAAGCATTTTGACACTTTTCTACTATATATAAATGTTGAAGAGATGGACGAACACATCATCTAATAATTGTACCAAAAGCTGTATAAGTTATATGGAACATGTGTACGAATATCTCTAAAATTTTATGTCTTTCAGAAACGTGTACAGTATTTAAGAAAGCGTGTGTACTTTCATTTATGTGTAACATTCCCCTCTCACTCACCTTCCTTTACCAATTTATCTTAATCCCTAAACCTTTTTTTGTACTACAACTAATTACTGCACTATTTACTTTTTCTCACCGTTGATTTCATCACCATGGTTATGCAGTCTGCAGATGTTGTATTTTTTTGTGCTATTTTGGATGACAATCTAATTTCAAAATTGATGATTGAGTTATCACAAAGCTGAGATTATGTCACTCTGTTCACGCATCCACTGCTCCTCAGGTATCTCTTTTTCGATTTGCAGGAATTGGGTTTCATTTTTTTTTTTGTGCAATTTTTTTGCTTTAAGGTGAGCATCGGGTGATATGATTTCTAACTAGATGGTTTTCTGTAATTTTTTTTATAATTTTAGTGGGTTGATCTCAAACAGTAATGCATGTGAAAAGGCGAGCGAGGTGAACTAACTATTTTACTTCCAAATGAATAATAATTTTCAACAACAGCTTTTTCATCCTTTTAATATACAAATATTTTGTAATCTAGAACAGGCTAAATATAAGTATATGTGGATTAGCTTCTTCACAAATTATTGTTTAGAAATAATAAAGTGATAGTCAAATTAATTGGTCTAGACTAACACACAGTTAATTTAGTCAAAAGATTATAGAAGTATTCAAAATACTAAAGCTTAAATGAGCTTTAAATTGTACTTTCGAACACTCTTATATCAAAACAAAAAGAGAGCGCACTAATTGGCTTCATAGGATGCATAGATTCATTTTGGATGAGCCAACCTCTCACGACCCAATTTAGGATTGTGACCGGTGCTTAGGAGCAAGTGCTCCCAAGTAAGCCTTATCGGTAATTTTACAAACAATCGGACAGAGTTTTCCCTATTTTTGGATCATCCCAAAAATTTTCCTATCTCAAATCAACAACCAAACTGTCACGACCCAAAATCCACTAAGGGTCGTGGTGGCACCGGACACCGCTGTCAGGCAAGCCAACCAAGAATGCATAATCAAATTCCAGTTTTAGTATTTGCGGAAATTATTTTTCTTATACGTTGAATATTAAACAATAAAGATTTTTCAAAAATGAACTTAAAGTCAATAAAGGACTTAATAATGGATAAACCAAAATCCTCCCAGAACCCGGTGCCACAAGTGCATGAGCATCTACCGATAGGAAAATAAAATACAACATCCGTCCGAAATACAGTGGACAGAAAATAAATACAATATACCGAAACGGATTACACTAGCTGCGGGTCGCCTCGAATAATGCAACTCTCCTAGTCCCAGAATCATCCGCGCTGCTACACCTAGTAGGCTGCTAGAGGCACATATACCTGTGCAACAAAAATGCATAGAAGTGTAGTATGAGTACGTAAACAACGTGTACTCAATGAGTATCCCGCCTAATCTCGAAGAAGTAGAGACGAGATGGTCAACTTCAACACTTACTAGAGGTCAATTAACAATATTCTAAAAATGTGAGGAAAATCATGGATTTATATAGTAATTCTAATTCACAAAGCCGAAAAATAGGTAAACATCTTCAACAAATAATCAAGGATTTTCAAGGTTTACTCTTTGTTATCTTATCAATTTATATCAAGCCACGAAGGGAAATTTCCACATTTAAAATTCTCAAGCGACAAATAACATGCGCAAATCACGCCGAGGCAACGGCCCGGTCCAACAGAAATGTAAAATGTGCACTGCCGAGGGTCGAACGACACGAACCATAGATGCATCTATTACCCCGCTCACGAATCATCCATGCGACGAAGTCAACATAAAATAAACAATCACCCTGCTCGCGAATCATCCATGCGATGCAGGTACACATAAGATACACAATCACCTTGCTCGCGAATCATCCATGCGACGCAGGTACACATAATATACATGCTCAAATAGGCAATTAGAATCTTTTATCGGGGAATAATTATCCAAATAAAACCAATTCTCCTTTAAACATTTTTAAGAAATGAAGTTTAATCCTTTTAGTAATTCACTTACTAATTCAATGTGATTTAAGCAATTCAAACTATCGATGGGTTTATAAATTATTCAAGTATAACATGCTTTTGGGTCCTAACTACCCGGACAATAGCATAATAGTAGCTACGCATGGACTCTCGTCACCTCGTGCGTGCGTAGCCCCCACAAATGGAGCACATAATCAATTATTTCACCTATAGGGATAATTCCCTCTTAAAAGGTTAGAAAGGAGACTCACCTCACTCCGAAATTCCATAAACGACCTCCAAGCCTTCCCGACGATTCGAATCGTTGCAAAATTCTCCGAAACTAGCCAAATAACAGCAAACTAATACGAATATACTCAAATACTTGTTAACAGTTCAAATTATACAAATTCCCAACTTCGTTAGTAAAATGATCAAAATGCTCTCGGGCCCACGTGCCCGGGTTCCGAAATTTTTTTTTGAAGATAAAGATTACCCATGACCTTAGGAACTCCAATATATAACTTCCACTAAATTCCATACTAAATATCGTGGTCAAATTCCAAGAAATGTAAATTTCTAGGTTTTCCACCAAAACCTTAATTTTTCATAATTTTCTTGCCTGAATCCATGTATAAAATTTGTATTTAACTCACAGCTAGCATAAATTACTTACCTCATGATGAGTGACAAAAATGGCACCTCAAATTTGCTCCCCATCAGCTCCAATGGAAGAAAATTGGGTTGAAATAAACCCAACCCCGAATTTTAAAAGACCTCACTGCCTTAGCTATTTCCACATATGCGGTCCTCCCTAGGCCGCCTCTTTTTGCTTCTGCGACACACCCTTCTACAGATGTGGTCCCGCTTCTGCGGAACATTGACCGCATCTGCGGTCGTCTTTAGTTGCCCCTCTTCCGCTTCTGCGACCCCTCTACTGCAGGTGCGGTCCCGCATTCATGGAAACATGACCGCATCTGCGGTCCCTTCTCTTCTTAGCCAAATCCGCTTCTGCGGCTCCCTTTCCGCTTCTGCCGCTAGCCCACCGCAGAAGCAAAAATACCAGCAACCAGATCCTTCAGCCCTCTTCCAAATTCAAAATTCGATCTGTTAACCATCCATAATCCACCCCCGGGCCTCCGAGACCCCAACCAATCATACCAACCAGTCCCAAAACACATTACGGACATTCTCGAGGCCTCAAATCACATCAAACAATGCTAAAATCATGAATCGATCTCCAATCAAAACTTAATGAACTTCAAAATTTCAAACTTCTACTTCTGATGTTTAAACCTATCAAATTTTGCGCACAAGTCATATTTGACATTACAGACCTACTCCAACTCTCGGAATCGGATTTCGACCCCGATATCAAAAAGTCTACTTCCGGTCAAACTTCTCAAAAACCTTCAAATTTCTATTTTTAGCCAAATGGCTCCAAAATGACTTACAGACTTCCGAATTCACTTCCGATTGTGCCCCCAACTCCAGAATTACCATACGGAGCTATTCACAGTCTCAGAATCCCAAACGGACATCGATAATACTGAAATGCACTTCAAGCCAAACTTATGAAATTTCTTCTAAAATGCTAACTTCCACAATAGGCCCAAAACACTCCCGGGTTATCCAAAACCCGAACCGGGCATACGCCCAAGTCCGAAATCATCATACGAACCTCCTGGAACCTTCAGATCCTGATTCCGAGGTCGTTTACTCAAAATTTCAATCCTAGTTCATTCTTTCAACTTTAAGCTTCCGAAATAAGAATCCTCTTTCCAAATCAACCCTAAACTTCCCGAAATTCAATTCCGACCACGTGTATATGTCATAATACCTGAAACAAAGCTTCTCATGGCCTCTGATTGCTAAACGAAGCACTAGAACTTAAAATGACCGATCGGGTCGTTACACAAATATCCTAATATCATACCAAATAATTGACAACTTGTCAATTAACCAATAACTAAACCACCAACTAATCACTAGAAATACTAATTTATCTCCAACTTTAGTAAATGAGAACGATACTCAACATAAGATTATAATAACAAAAGAATACTCATGACACTAAAATAATGACTATGGAGCGACTCTAAGAATTCAATGAAAAGAGCATAACAATAACTAAAATCTCTGCCCACGCGAACAAGTGCGAGGCTCATCGAGAAATATCGACATGTGCGCTTTAATTAACAAAATCCTCGCCTGCGTCAACTGTTGTCTCTGTAAAAAATTAGCGGGAAATGAGTCGTTAGCTCAGTGAGTAATAACACTTAACCACAACCGTTTTAATTTGGGGGACAAGTCAGAAACATGATAGTATCTCAAATAGAAAATACATAAAAATGCCCTTTCAGAAACAATAAATAATTTTCAGTCTCATCACGCTTTTCTTGTAGTAAAATATAACTAATAATTCAGTAATAAGCTTGGTAGCTACTGTATAATATCAGTATTCACATTTTGGGAGGTTTCAATAAACAGATCATGTAATCGGTATACTGTGTACTTCTTTACAAAAGTTATATATAACGGTAGCCCCTACTCGAGGGAGATCGGTAATAATATACTAGTTCTACCTTCCTACTAGCGAGGGCTATAATGGTAGTCGGTAATTACAAGGTGCACCAGGCCTAACAAACCGCCGTTAGCTACGGGATCCTTCAATGTCTACTCCCATTTATACTTGTTTCTGTAATCCGTATATACTTGTAGAAACTATTTTAAAACAATATAGGGCATTTCGGTTATTATCAAATCATATAATTTCCTTTCGATAATAGTAAATTCAAGTAATGGTAAAATAAATTTAGTGATAACGAAAATATTTAAAACTACGGTATTCATCTCAAATAACTATTTCGGTATCATATCCAGTAAACGACTTGTCCCACATGCAACTCAAAATAATTGGTAACATATTCATATAAAAAATTATGTGTAAATCATGCAAGTTATGAAAACACAAATTGCGGTAAGATTACTACTCACAGTACTCGTGCCGAAACACCAACTGCTTCACCTCAAGTAACTCGTACAAATTCCTCCAATCAATCTATAATTACATAATATCGATCTCATGTTAATTTCCTTAGTTAGGCAAATTCATAGTTATTTTAGAATACTCAATTATCGGGGTTCATGTTTGGATCTTAATTTGTGGATTTATATATATCCCCATATGAGTAATTACTAATTTATCAACTCCAACCTATTCATATAATTTATTACTCCAAATTTCATAAAGTTCTATTGGTTCTTTATGAAGAAAATTATCAATTGTGTGAATAGACTAGTGTAATTTTTATTACTCTGTAGAATCTTCCAATCAAGAGAATCGAAATTAAAATCTACCAGAAGAAAAAGTTCAAGTAATACCCGTAAGAAGCAATTAGTGCTTAAGATTCCTCAACAGTTATAGTTATGGCTCCAATGCACTACACTCACTTCTTCTTCCTTCTTTTCTCTTTTCCTTCATTCCTTCACTACTCTTTTTTTTCATTTCTGCTGAAGCTTTTGCTTCTTTCCCCTTCCCTAACCCTTGTTTTGTTTTGTTCAGAAGGTGGGCTACGGCCCTTTTGTGTTGGGATCCATTTTCCCTTTTTTGTTTTGTTTTGTTTTATTTGTTAGTTCTTTTTTTTAAGTTGGGATTTATATTATTTTCTTAATGTCCAATATGACCTCACTTAAAATATTGGGGTATTATATCCTTCCCACCTTATGAAATTCGGTCGCCGAATTTAACTCAAGTACGTACCTATAGACTGAAATAAATAGGAATACTTCGCTTGCATATCTTTTTCTACTTCCCAAGTAGCTTCTTCAACGGTGTGATTTCTCCATAAAACTTTAACGAACACAATTTTTTTTGACCGTAGCTTTCTTACTTGTCTATCAACAATTGTCATTGGGTCCTCCTCGTAAGACAACTTCTCATCAAGTGGTATAGTTGGTGCTTCAAGCACGTGAGATGAGTCTGATATACATTTTCTTAGCATTGAGACATAAAGCACTGGATGAATAAAGGACAACTGAGGAGGAAGTGCCAAACGATAAGGCACAACTCCCACTCGATCTAGTTTCTTATACGGTCCTATAAACCTGAGTCTCAGTTTGCCTATTTTCCCAAACCGCATCACACATTTCGTAGGAGAGATTCGTAGGAACACTTTGTCTCCAATTGTGAACACTAAATCTCTTCTTCTCTTATCAACATAAAAATTTTATCTTCTTTGAGCTGTAAGCAGTCTATGTCTGATCAACTAGACTTTGTCCATTGCTTCTTGTACTAAGTCGGGTCCTAATAAGTTAATCTCACCAGCTTCAAACCATCAGATAGGAGAACGATATCTTCTACCATACAATGCTTCATACGGTGCCATTTGAATACTGGACTGGAAGCTATTGTTGTAAGCAAATTCAGCTAACGGTAAATAAGTGTCCCAACTACCTCCAAACTCAAGAATGCAAGCTCTCAACATAACCTCCAAGATCTGAATAGTACGTTTAGACTGCCCATTTGTCTGTGGATGAAATGCAGTACTAAGATCTACTTGTGTAGCTAATGCTTCTTGAAAAGATTTCCAAAAGCGTAAAGTGAACTCTGATCCTCTATCAGAGATGATGGATACTGGAACTTCATGAAGTCGGACAATTTCATTCATAAATATCTACGCATACCTAACTCCACCATATGTAGTATTCACTGGTAAAAAGTGTGTTGATTTTGTTAGTCGATCTACAATTACCCATACCGAGTCATAACCTCTAAGGGTTCGTGGTAGCCCAGTGACAAAATCCATAGTAATTCCTTCCCATTTCCACTCTGGAATCTCATTTTGTTGTAGTAGTCCTGCGTGTCGCTGATGCTCAACCTTGACCTACTGACAAGTCAAACAACTAGAAACAAAGTTAGCAACATCTTTCTTCATACCTTCCCACCAATAAAATTGCTTTAGCTCATGGTACATTTTTGTGGATCCAAGATGTATAGTGTATTTAGTATTGTGAGCTTCTTTAAGAATATCATGTCCCAACCCATCTACGTCTGCTACACATAGCATGTCACCCATTCGAAGAACACCATCACTTTCAACAATCATATCCTTGCTTTTCCCAGCTAAGGCCGTATCCCTGTATTTGCATAATCGTTCATCCTCATATTGGGTGGGCCTTAATACGCTCAACTAATGAAGACTTAGCCTGAGCACAAGCCAACAATGCCTCTGAATTTTCGACACTAAATCTGATACCTGTATCTTCTAGTCTCTGAATATATTTGGCCAAAAGCCTCTTTGCAGGGGCTATATGTGCCAAACTCCCCATAGATTTTCTACTCAATACATCAGCCACCACATTGCCTTTTCCAGGATGATATAAAATAGAACAATCATAGTCTTTGAGTAGTTCCATCCACTGACGCTGCTGAAGATTCAGATCTCTCTGTTGAAAGATATACTTCAGGCTTTTATGGTCGGTATAAATCTCACAAGTTTCGCCGTATAGATAATGCCTCCAAATTTTTAGAGCAAATACCACTGTAGCCATCTTCAAATCATGTGTAAGATAGTTTTGCTCGTGCTTTTTCAATTGTCTCAAAGCATAAGCTATAAAACGATCATTTTGCATGAGAACACATCCTAATCCCACCCTCGAGGTGTCACAGAATACTGTAAATCCTCCGGAACCTGATGGTAAGGCTAATATTGGTGCAGTTGTCAAACACGTTTTGAGTTTCTGAAAGCTTTGCTCAGATTCCTCCATCCACTGAAACTTTGCATTTTTCCATGTTAGCTTGGTCAGTGGCGCTGCTATTTGTGAGCACGTGATTTTTGCCCTATATGAGGATTATTCCCAAAAATTCAAAAATAAAATAGTTTTGAATTGTGTGTGATTTTTCGTAGATTTTTGCGTTATTTTTATTTTATTGTTTGTATTTGTCTGTGCGTTTTTGTTTGCTTAAATTAACAAAAATATAAAAATATGTCGCATTCTGAAAATTTAGGATTTAATTCTACAACTAGGAGTAATCAAGTTTGTTTTACAAAAATAAAAATTACATCTTTCGCTTTTTTTAGCATTTAATGTCAAAATTGTGCAATTTTTATTTTTTTATTGGTGTTTATTGTGTATAATAATTATTATTAGGAGTTTAATCAGTGTTTTTGAGTTAACTTATTTTATAACTTAATTTAGAATTTTAGTGTTATTAATTAAAAGAAAAGAGAAAAAAATAAGAAGAACAAATTCGGATTGGGCCAATTTTCGGAATTAAAATTAGGCCCAAAACTAATTCTACCCAACCCAAATATCCCAAACCCTACCCTTAACATATCAGCCGTCATTTTATTTTTTTGGTTACATTTAGTCTTCCATTTTGAAAGAATAGAAGACTAAGTCTTCTTCTCCAAACAACCAAAACACTAGAAAACCCTAACCTAGCAAAACCCTAGCCGCAAACCACCCTTCACCATCGCGAACCACCTCGCCAACCACCAACCACCA
>MU713057.1:26902-44138 GCA_026770625.1 Nicotiana glauca
AAAAAAAAAAATAGTAAAAAGGGTTTTAATGTTAATAAAAGTACATAAGTTATAATATGTATTAAAATCGAATATTTAGCCATTACAACAATTTAAGCGACCGTGCTAGAACCACGGGATTCGGGGGTGCCTAACACCTTCCCTCGGGTCAACTTAGAATTTCTGGTACATTCTCTATACTAACTGTTTCGTTTCTTGTATCATTTACAATAGCTAAGAGACCCAAGCAACCTTTCTTCAGAAGTCGTTGAGCCTTCATAAAAGATACAATTTTGCCAGTCTCTAGAACCTGAATCCCTCTTAGAATAAAACTAGGTTCATTTGGTATCTCAAACCTTACTATCTTTGCATGACAACCGACTATAGCATAGCAAGAAGATAACCAATCCATTCCCATCAGCATGTCAAAGTCACACATATCAAGTACAATAAGGTCAGCTAGAGTATCTCTACCCTCAGCCCGAATCTGACGAGCACGATACACGTATTTAGCATAGAGACTCTGCGACAGGAGTAGAAACTATAAAAAGATCATTCAATAGCTCAGGTTGTCTACTAAACCTCAAAGCAAAGTACGAGGACACATAGGAGCGAGTAGATCCCGGATCAATCAACATAAGTGCATCAACTGAACAGACAGAAAGAATACCTGACCACAGCATTCGAGGCCTAAGCATCCTGTCTAGTAAATGCAAAAAACTCTCGCCTGACCTATACCAACATTCCCTTGTCCTTGATTCATAGTAGCACGGTCTCCAGCACCTCGACCTCTATTTCCTGTACCTGTAGCACCTGAAGTATTACAAGTAGTCTGAGTTGGTACAGCTGACTGAATAGAAGCCTGGTTGAAATTTCTCGGAGGCTGAGGGCAATCCCTCAAGTGATGTCCCAACTGGCCATACCGAAAGCACTCTCCAGTTAGAACATGACATTGGCCCAAATGTGATCTACCACAGGTCTGGCAGACTGGAGTAGTGGCATATAACTGCCCAGAATTACGATGTCCAGAAGATGATGGTCCCCTATTACCTTGATTGTAATGTGGTATGTATGTGGACTGTGAAGACATGTGTGTCCCTGTCTGAGAACCCTGTTATTGTTGTCCCTGATTTTCTGCTCTTCTATTTCCACTAAAACCACCACTGAAAACCCCTCATGTCTTGGCCTTCTTACATAATTCACTAGTTGTACGCTCCTCGCGTCCCTTGTTTTCAATCTTTCTAGAAAGGTCGACTACATTAGAGTAGGATAAACTCTTCATCTATGGGGCTACTGCAATGTATAGACGATCAACCAATCCATCAACAAACCTCTGAACTCGAGCTTCTTCGGTAGACACTAAGTGAGGAGCATATATAGCCAACTTACAGAACTTAGTGTTATATGTTGACATATCCATATCTGGAGTCTGAACCAATCTCTCAAAGTCTCTAGCATATTGTTGCATCAGACTGTCCGGAAGAAAATGATTCTTGAACAACATAGTGAACTCGTTCCATATCAGTGGTGGTGCTCCTGCTGGCCTTCCTAGCAATACCGTTTCATACCATGTGTTGGCCATATCCTCTAGTTTGTATGATGCGAGCTCCACGGCTCTCTCACTAGAACATCCAAGAGAACGTAATGCCTTAAATGTTCCATCCAGAAAACTTTGAGGATCTGCTGAATTATCGAAACCTGTGAATTTTGGTGATTTCAATTTCAGAAACTCTTGTAGGGATACTTCGTTATTTCTGAAAGTTTGAGTCTGTGCAGGTGCTTGTGTCTGTAAAGTAGCCCGAGGAGCTGAACTTCCTCCCTGAGTAGGCACCAATGCCTCTAACACATTCAATAACCTTGCCACTGCATCTGCAAGTAAGGCAACAGTAGGTACAACAGTTGGCATTGGTGGTGGAGCGTTCTGAACTCCCTGATCTTGCACTTGGTCTGGCATAACAGCTTGGGTTTGACTCATGTTCCCAACTTGAGGTTGAGGAGCAGTCCGTCTTCTAGTTTGATGAACCCCAACTTGACTGCCACCCCGGGTAGCGCCACGTCCAACACCACGTCCAGCAGATAAGGGTGTGCGTGTCCTAGCCATCTGCGAAAGAAATATTTCAAAGTCAATATCAAGTTATCTCAACGCACAATCAAAGAATGAAAGAAGGGAAAACATTCCTAGATGTTCAGCAGCCTCAAGATCAAAAGTATGGGCGCCTACATACCTATAAACAAGACTCTACTAAACATTTTTCCATGACTCGGGACTTAAAACCTAAGCTCTGATATCAACTTTGTCACGATCCAATTTAGGATTGTGACCGGTACTTAGGAGCAAGTTCTCCCAAGTAATCCTCATCGGTAATTTTACAGAAAATCGGATAGAGTTTCCCCTATTTTTGGACCATCCCAAAAAATTTTCTGTCTCACATCAACAACCAAACATCCTAATATCATACACATCAACAACCAAACATCCTAATATCATACCAAACAATTGACAACTTTTCAATTAACCAATACAAGTCTCCACCATAACTAAACCACCAACTAACCACTAGAAATACTAATTTATCTCCAATTTTGATAAATGAGAACGATACTCAACATAGGACTATAATAACAAAAGAATACTCATGACACTAAATGATGAATATGGAGCGACTCTAAGAATTCAATGAAAAGACCATAACAATAACTAAAATCTCTGCCCACGCAAACAAGTGCGAGGCTCATCGAGAAATATCGACCTGTTCGCTTTAATTAACAAAATCCTCGCCTGCGTCAACTGCTGTCTCTGTAAAAACTTAGCGGAGAATGAGTCGCTAGCTCAGTGAGTAATAATACTTAACTACAACCGTTTTAATTTGGGGGACAAGTAAGAAACATGCTAGTATCTCAAATAGAAAATACATAAAAGTGCCCTTTCAGAAACAATGAATAATTTTCAGTCTCATCACGCTGTTCTTGTAGTAAAATATAATTAACAATTCAGTAATAAGCTCGGTAACCACTGTATAATATCAGTATTCACATTTTAGGAGGTTTCAATGAATGGATCATGTAATCAGTATACTATAGACTTCTTTACAAGAACTCATATATAACGGTAGTCCCTCGAGATTGGTAAAGGTATACTAGTTCTACCTTCCCACTAGCAAGGGCTATAAAAGTAATCGATAATTACAAGGTGCAACAGGTCTAACGAACCCGTCGTTAGCTACGGGATCCTTCAATGTCTACTCCCATTTATACTTGTCTTTGTAATCCGTATATACTCGTAGAAATAATTTTAAAACAATATTGGGCATTTCGGTTCTTATCAAATCATATAATTTCCTTTCGATAACAATAAATTCAAGTACCGCTAAAACAGATCTAGTGACAATGAAAATATTTAAAACCACGGTATTCATCTCAAATAACTATTTCGGTATCATATCGAGTAAAAGACTTGTCCCACATACAAATCAAAATAATCGGTAATATAATCATATTAAAAATTATGTGTAAATCATGCAAGTTGTGAAAACACAAATTGCGGTAAGATTACTATTCACAGTACTCGTGCCGAAACACCAACTGCTTCACCTCAAGCAACTCGTATAAATTCCTCCAATCAATCTATAATTACATAATATCGATCTCATGTTAATTTCCTTAGTTAGTCTAATTCATAGCTATTCTAGAATGCTCAACTATCGTGGTTCATGTTTGGATCTTAATTTGTGGATTTATATATATCCCTATATGAGTAATTACTAATTTATCAACTCAAACCTATTCATATAATTTATTACTCCAAATTCCATAAAGTTCTATTGGTTCTTTAGGAAGAAAATTCTCAATTGTGTGAATGAACTAGTATAATTTCTATTACTCTGTACAATCTTCCAATCAAGAGAATCGAAATTAAAATCTACCAAAAGAAAAAGTTCAAGTAATACCCGTAAGAAGCAATTAGTGCTTAAGATTCCTCAACAGTTATAGCTATGGCTCCAATGCACTGCACCCACTTCTTCTTCCTTCTTTTCTCTTTTCCTTCTTTCTTTCACTGCTCTTTTTTTCTTTTTCGTTTCTGCTGAAGCTTTTGCTTCTTTCCCCTTCCCTAACCCATGTTTTGTTCTATTTTTTCGTTTTGTTCAGAAGTTGGGCTACGACCCTTTGTGTTGGGATCCCTTTTCCCTTTTTTTTTTTTTGTTTTGTTTTATTTGTTAGTTCCTTTTTTTTAGTTGGAATTCATATTATTTTCTAAATGTCCAATATTCCCTCACTTAAAATATTGGGGTATTACACAACCAAAGGAGATGTTGGACTATCTTGATAGCTAGCTGATAAAGAATCTGGATATATTTAGAGTGCCGAGTTCATTATAGAAGTAAAAAGCTCAGGTTTGATATATTTGTCTTTGGAATTTTCAACAGTTTATAGATGTTATTCAATGGCACAAAGATACTCCATCCATTATTTCACTATTTTGTTGAATTCTGGTATCCGATTATTCCAATTCCTTATGTATAGACAGAGTAGCCGTTGTATTTTTCAAGGCGATATGCTTTTATTTTGGTTCCAGGAGGGAGCATGACCTAACTGGGTATAAGCATATTTGTTGATTCGTTACAAGATGTTAGTTTGTGATATTAATGTGTGAAATTACTGTTGCACTAAAGGTATAAACTAGAAAAGACCTTTTTCGTTCAAGCGACCACCATAATAAAATGGAAAGCTTAAATTAAGACAAGCTTTGGAACAATAAACAGAGGAGTAACGTTTTCATGGAAAGTGCAATTGAGAAGTATAATGCTTGAATAGTTTCTAAGGATTTGAGCTTGATATGATATAGTATTTTTAATTTATGCATGTTCATATAGTAGAATATACTATAGCTAATGCAAGATTAATTAATCTACTGTGGAACTATTTCCTCTATCTTTTTATGAAGAGACTTATCTTATGTTATATCTCACTTTTTCAAAGAAAATACCAACAAAAAAAAAATGAGAAAATGAAAAGGGAAAGAAGATTAGATTTATTTCTCACAAAACAAGTTTAGCATTCGAAATATTAAAATGAGGAGATGCAGTTTAGATATTATATATTTTTTTGGGAACTCTTATCTGATATGAAAAAGAAGAAATGGTGGTTATCTATAATCTTAGTTGACCAACTCCATTTTTCATGATAAAATTATTCTTCTACAATCTTCGTATCATAGATGTTGTACTTTAAAATCTTCATAGAGAGATTTACTCGGTATTTTATCGCTTTTGATTAATGTAAATATAGTTGTTTCTTTTATGATATTATTATCTCTCATGTTGAGCCGAGAGTCTGCCGAAAACATCCTCCCTACCCTTTTTGGGGTAGGGGTAAGGTCTGCGTATACCCTATTTTTCCCAGAGGCCACTAGTGGGAGTGGGATTTTACTGAGTATGTTTTTTTTTTTTTTTTTTTTGCATAATATAGATATAGGTGTATTGGAAAAAAATGAATTAATATGTCGAATTATTTGCGAGAAGACATGTCATGACACGTGGATTGTAAAGAAACAACAGTTGACAAAGAATAGTTGAAGAGGCATGAGTTTTAACAGGCACGGGTAGAAGTTCATTAAAGCTAGAAGGGAGAGATGCTCAAACGTCTTGATATTCTGAAAAGGCATCGAGAAGAATGAACCTGAATACCAAAAGGGATATAGATAAATATAATTGGTAATTAATAGGCATTAACTACGAAAAACATTATAGAATATGTACTGAATCAGTTACGATTGCCAAATATAACGTTACAATAAATGCCATTAATTGTCAATAGTGACTCCATTATGAAAGGAGAAAAATGTACCCTTGGGAAATAGCTATAAAAGGTGAGGAATGAATTTTTGTAACGATATGAAATACTATTGGAATATACTGATTTACTTTGCTTTCTACTCAGCTATTTTCTTTTACATCAATTATCCTATTTCTATTTGATTATCAGTAACCCGAGTTATTCTAAAAATAAGCTTTGGCCGAAATCCTAATTTTTGGTTAAACAATAGGCCAATTCTATAAAGAAGGATAATGCTTCAGTTTGTCAAATGTGCATGTCCTCCGTTGCGTTGAAAATTTTACTTTTTCAAGACTCAAGTTTGTGAAAAGGTACTAAAATTTTTACATTCCTCTATTAGGTGTAACAATTATTCCATGGAGAGGAGAATCTTCTTAACTTTTTAATGGTATTAGTTACTACTTATAGCGCTATTGTAGATATATACTCAATTGAAAAAAAAATCGTGAGATATATGAAGCTTATTGCATTTTAACAGATTTTGCAGGAAAACCTTAATTGTCGTCTTCAAAAGGAATTTATTTTTTCAAAATTCTATTGAGACATTGAATTGGGCATTTCCAGATTCACAAGTATCATGCTTACAAGCATGAGCAGGAACTAAGATAGTGGGAAACTAAAAAGCCAACTACTTGCAGGTATAGAAGTAGCTATGTTTTTAATGTTCATGTGTAGTCTTGATCTTAAAACACACAAAGATAAAACAAAAGATGAATATTTCTGCTAGAATTTGAGAAAATTCTGAAGTACAAACTTGAAAATCTTAGATCCAATGTGTATCCTTTTAGTGGCCAACATGTGGATTCATCTGCCATAGGATGTGTATATTAGTTGTTTCTATCTCGAGCATTTTAGTTGTATGGCAGTAAACATCCTGATGGTACCCACGATGGCATGTCAATTGTGCTTTAATTTATTGATAAGTGCAACCAAACTTTAAACAAATACAAAAATTCTACAGGTCGTCGAGAACTGCTATGGAAATATGCTTGTAAAGGTACTTAACTACATGCATCTTACTATAAAATATGCACAGACGGACTGATTTATTGCCTTTATCATTGATAAAGGTGTGTGTTTGATCCATATGAAGTTCATAGTTATCTATTTTGATTGATTTTGTTGTCCTTGCCTCTCTTCTTTTTTGCTTTTTGCTTAATACGTGGTTGTAGGATGCCAAATAAAATAAAATGATTCATTACTACTCAAATATGGCCTGTTTAAGTGAAGGATCCCTACTGCTTGCTAAATTCTATTCACACTTCATCAGCTGGAATTATTCATAGATAGACATGTTGTTGAGTATTGGGCAGGAGGTATGTAATCCATGGACTTCAATTCATGTAGCAATCGAGGGATTGCTTGGATTTATATATAAATTTATCTAAATCAAATATATATTTGATCCAAGTTTATCTGTTATTCTTATGTAGGTGTAGATAAATTTAGCCACAAGATAGGCAAAACAAAGCTTGAATTCTTTTCTGCAGTTTCATCATTTTGAACCTCCATCATTATTTGAAATAAAAATGTCATAGATATACCAATTCACATGTTGGGCCGTGCATTGCACGAGCATGCCATTCTAGTTTGAAAGTAGATTATTTCAGCAAAAAAAGCGAATTTAACATTATAATTTTAACAAAGATGTTCATCCTTCTCTGCTATTTGCATTTTTTGGGCGTATCAACTTACTAATAAGAGACCCACAATAGTTTTTTGGTAATTAAAAAATTTTATTTACCAAGTAATATTTACATAGCATCTTTCTCTTAAAGCCTGATCTGGACATCAGTCCCAGATTCAGCTTTGCTCCTCTATCCTGTTCCTTCTATCTACTATACTAATTCTGCTAATTATACAACTGTAGGATAGTAGTTTAAGGCTAATAATCTTCCTTTCAGTCTATGGTTCATACCCCCTCGACAGTGAACTTCTTGATCTAATCGTCTAGTGATTGCTTCAGCACTCCTTTGTCTTGCTTGAAATATTCGCGCATTCCTCTCTTGCCATATGTAGTATATGCTCCCAGCTAGAATCATTCTGTATAGTTCTGCTTTAGAATTCTTCCCTTTGCATTCCCTTTCAGCCCATTCCAGTTCTTGTCCCCAATTCATCACCTGCCTCTTTATTCCTTGCCATTCTAACATTGCTGTCCATACTTGTGCTGAGTATGAACATTTAAAGAATAAATGTTCAATAGTTTCTTCTTCCCTGTTACACAGTGTGCAAGCTATATCTTCTAGTATTCCCCATCTTCCTAATCTCTCTTTTGTTAGTATCCTTCTGTGGGCATCCAGGTATAATGTGAATGTCCATTTAGGCAGACCAGCATTACTCCATGTCATCCTTCTCCATGATACCTTAGTTAAGTTTTCTCTAAGCTTCAAGTACATATCCTTAATTGAGAATTTATCCATTTGCAACACCTCTTCTTCTGAGTACCCTGCTACTTCAAAGTATTTCTTTTCTTTAATTATTTTTTAGATCACCCAAGATGCTTGTTTTGGTTGCTCACCCCAAGTAGTGTATTTCTTATAGTAGAGGTGCACCCATTGAATCTACATTTTATCTTTCTTCTTGCTTAGACTCCACAACAGCTTGCATATGGCTGCCTTGTTCCATATGCCTATGTCCAATATATTCAGTCCCCCTGTTGATTTTGGCCAGCATAGTCTATCCCAAGCCAATAGAGCTTTTTTTGTGATCTCCACCCCTCTAGTCCATAGAAACCTTCGACATATACTTTCTATCAATTGGATCATTTTTTTTAGCAACATGAAGACTTGTGACCAGAACACCTGTATGGAAAATAGAACACTCTTAATTAGTTGGATCCTTCCTGCATATGACAGGAACCTGACAGTCCATGATTGAATCCTCCCTAACATCTTTTCAATCAGTGGTTGACATTGCACCATTGACAACCTTTTGGTACTTAGTGGCACTCCTAGATACCTCACTGGTAGAAGCTTAGTTCTTGTAATATTTCCTGTTGTATCCCCCCTCCCCCCCCCCCAAAAAGAAGATGGAACTCTTCTCTGCATTTGCTACTAAACCAGAAGCTTGTAAAAATTCTTGAAAGCATTGGTAGAGTAGTTGCACAGACATTGTATCACCTCTAGAAAACAACATGAGGTCATCAGCAAAACTTAGCTGCACTATGCTCATTTTAGTACACTTAGGGTGGTAATTGAAATTTGGATTCCTCTTTAGAGTCTTCAGTAATCTTGTCAAGTATTCCATAGCCAATACAAACAGGTATGGAGAAAGGGGATCACAGTGCCTCAATCCTTTCTTAGCTTAGAATGGATTTGTATGTTGCCCATTGATAATGATGGAGTAAGATACACTTCTCACACATTTCATAATCCACGGTACAAATCTACCTGGCATCTGCAGACTATGTAGTACTTGTTCCATATAATCCCACAATTACTTTTATTTGTTTTTAATCCAACGTAATATTTTAGAAACTGTAGAGATTATTCGAAAAACGTGACTTATTATCAAATAAAATTTTAAAAAACGAATTCTTGAAAATGATGATCGTCGATCAAACTATAAAAAATGAACTTTTCATTGAACAGGATATTGAGAACATAGACACAAGAGAAAAACATTAAAGTTAAGGAAGCTACCTTGTAGTTGCAATCCCTTCTCTTAGTTCAATCTTTTCGTTTTAATACAGCAAATGCAAACTATCAGCTAAAATGGAACTCTCTCACAGATTACAACAACTAAAGTATTTAAAAATTTTGACATAGAGAAGAGAGAAGTAGGGGTGTTCAAACTAAAGATGTTAAACGGGCCGGGCTGACCCGCTAACAATCCGGGTCAGCCCGGTCCAGCCCGTTACTGTGGATGTATGTGCGGGTAGGGACGGGTTGGACGGGGGGCGGGCTGGTAACATTAAATTTTCGCCAACCGAGTACCCGAACCCGCCAAAACCCGTTAAGGGCTTAACGGGTTTTTAACGGGCCTCAACCCGCGACAGCCCGTTAACCCGTATTATTATTATTAAATTTTTTTTTTTTTATAATTAAATCTGACCGTTGACAACGGTCAAATTGCAAAAATGACCGTTGGCCAACGTCCAAATCTATCAAAAACAGCCAAAATTTGCAATTTTATTTATATTTTAGCACCCCCCTTTATAATTTGTAAATTGCAATTGAATCCTTTTAAAAAACTATAAATACCCCCTTTCTTCTTCATTATTCCTCACAATTATCTCTCAATTCTCTCTAATTATCTCTCAATTCTCTCTTGATAATATTCTCAATTGCTCATTATTTCAAGCTTTCAAGTTTCAACTTACAAGTTTCATACTTTCATTACAAAAGTATTATTATCATAAATTTCTAATTCAATTATTCAAGTGAAGTGTGACATCAATTATCAAGTTATCAAATATCAATTGAAGATTTGAAGTTTGAGTTTCTATATCAAATTTAGTGCGGCATTCGGAAATCGGAATCCCGGTACACTCGTTCCATCCCTTTCTCTTTATTATTTAGAATTATTATTTGAATTTTTTATTTTAAATTAGATAATGGATTTACTTAGAGCGGCCAAAAAAGCTTGCACTTCTAGTAAAGGTGGTAGTAAGAAAAATTCAAAAAGAGTAAGAGGTGGTTCTTCTAGTAGTCATGTTTCTGAAACTTCACCCGAAAATATAAATGTAGATTATGAGCTACTTCAAGAAAATTATGGTATTGATGATGATTTAGATGATATTTTAAATGATATTCCATCACCCGATAATCTTGAAACACCACCACCTACCCCTGGTAATGCTAGTCAAACACAAAATATTAGGGGTGGAATTACAAGTAAGCCTCCTTTGCCTATTAAAAAGAATCGAAGATTAAGAAGTAAGTGTTGGAATTTTTTTGATAGACTAGAAAATGAGAACAATTATGTAAAATGTAAATTATGTAAGGAAGTTTATAAACATGAGACCGGTAAGAATGGGGGAACGGGTCAACTTCGTAGGCACATGGAAGAAATTCACCCTATTGACTGGGGAGCAGGCGATGAAGGTGGGCAACAAAAACTTAACCCGGCCACTGGGGGGTTATTGGGTAAATACGATATTAAAAAAGACCGAGAAGAATTAGCTAAAATGATTGTTTTAGGTTGTTTACCTTTTAATTTTGCTTCTTCACCATATCTTGTTACTTATATTCAAAGAATTTATAACCCTATGTTTAAAGGTATTCCTAGAAGTACTTGTAGAGCTGATATCTTTAGGCTTTTTGGACAATATCAGACATATATACGTTATTTGTTCGCAAGTCTTCCTTGTAAAGTTTCTCTTACTTCTGATATTGGTCGTGCTGTAAATGAAAATGATTATTTAACTGTTACATGCCATTGGATAGATGATAATTTTTGTATGCAAAAACGTATTATTGCTTTTAAATATGATGAAGATCAAAGTCATACTGGTGCATTTATAAGTAATACTATACATGAAGTTGCTATATTTTATAATCTTGCAGAAAAAGTTTTGTGTATGTCATTTGATAATGCTTCTAACAACAATGCTGCTATTACAATATTAAAATTGCATCTACACCCACCACTTCCTGAAATATTTCATGTTAGATGTGCATGTCATATTTATAACTTGATTGTGAAGAGTGGCCTTGAATTATTTAACGATGAAATCACTTTAGTTAGGAGAGTTGTTGGTGTAATTCAAGGAAATAATAGAAGTGCTAGATTAAATGCATTTAAGGAAAAATTTGTACACTATGGACTAAAACCAAGACTCATGCCTGAAGAAATAGTTACTAGGTGGAATTATACTTATTTATTCCTAAGATGTTGTTATAAATATAAAATGCCTATAACTGAAGTTGCTAATTTTCATTGTACCGATCCTAACCGTTTGTTAACATCTAGAAATTGGGATGTCATTGAAGATGTTGTAAAATTTTTACAAAAATTTTATGTGGCTACACTTGAGTTTTCCGGAGCTTATTATCCTACTATTGTAAATGGTTTAGTTCATATTGCTGAAATTTCTCTTTTACTATATAAGTTGAAGATGAAAGACAGATATACTGCTGTTGTTGAACAAATGCAAGATAAGTTTAAAAAATATTTCTTCCCAATTCCCCCTATTTTCCTAATTGGTGCTATTTTAAACCCTACTATCAAAATGATAAAGTGTCGTCAATTAATCAGTGCTTTATATACTTATATGGATATTGGAATAACTGAAACTCCTGATATTGAGACTTGTATTTCTGATCTGCACAAATATTTACAAATTTTGTATAATTATTATGCTAACATTGTTGATGCTTCTTCGGTTGTAGATGCAAATATTCCTTCAACTAATACTTCAACATCTGGATCAAATTTGGAAGATGATGATAATGTTCAAGATTATTTGATTTGGTCTACACTAGGAGAGCATCAACAAACCAGTAGCAGGAATATTGATGAACTCCAATTCTACTTGCAAAAGTCACCGGAGCCCCTCACAAAGGATTTTCTACCGCTGAGTTGGTGGAGGAGCAACTCAAATCAGTTTCCTGTTCTTTCGGCCATGGCTCGAGACGTTCTAAATGTGCCTATTTCAACAGTCGCATCAGAGAGCGCATTTAGCCAAGCAAGACAGCAACTTGGAGATACTCGTCATTCATTGGGCAGCAACGCTTTGGAGGTTCTAGTGTGCTTCAGAGATTGGATTAGATCCGAACGGCGAAATCAAGGGCGTGACGAGGTAGATGAAGAGGAAGACCAAGAAATTGGAGATATAATGGTTTATGGTACCGATTCTAATACTGGAAACCAACAACCTCACATTGATATGGAAGAGCTTTTAAAGATGATGCAAAACATATGATTTACTATTTTTTTTTTTTTTTTTTAACAATTGTTGTAAACTTTTAATTTGCAAGTTCAAAAATTTGAAGAATCAAATAACAACTTGCAAATTAATTTGAAGTATTATATTATTCAATAAAAATTTCAAAGTTACTTAAATATTGTGATTCTTTAATATTGCATATTAGTCTTATTCAATAATTTTTATATACACACTTACTTTCTATTTTCAAATTTACAATTTTTTAGTTTGTTCTTTTAATTCTAACACTTAAAAGTTCAATTCTATTTTTTTAATTTTAACCCTTAAAAGTTTCAATAACATGGAAAAAGAAAAATATAACTTAATTTAAAAAAAAAAAAAATTAAAAACCCGACCGCCCGAGCCCGATAAGCCCGAACCCGGACGGGCCCTATAAAACACGAAAATTCCCAGCCCGCGAACAGCCCGTTACCCCCAGCTCGTTACCGACTCGCCCCGAACCCGTACGGGTTGGCAATTTTTTTGACCAACCCGTCCCAGCCCGCCCGTTTAACACCTTTAGTTCAAACCGAACCGAAAAACCACACAAAATCGAGAAATCAAACCAAACCGATTAGAAAATCCGGCCAGGTTTGGTTTGGTATTGAATAAAAAAAACTGACCAAACCGATATATAAATATATAATTTTTTAAATATATTTTTAAGACTTTATATTGAATTTTCTTCAAAAAAATATAAAAATATTTTGGATCCTCTCATGTGTTAACCTTGAAAGCGTACATTGACAAAAAATTATTGATAGACGATTAAGAAAATAACTATCATGTGTTACTAACAAAATTCTCCCATTGGAATATTTTTATTGATCATATGTTTGTCAATTTTTTCAATATTTACTAAACATATATTCACTTATCAAAACTTTATCTATAACTTTAACAAAGTAGATTCAAATAATATTCATGTAATAAAAAAATTCGAAAATTCGAAAAACCCGACAAAACCGAACCAATCCAAACCGATATAGTTGGTTTGGTACGGGTTTGATAAAAAACGAACCAACCCGGTCCATGTACACCCCTATAGAGAAATATCAATTACCAATTCATGGCACCCTAGGGGTGGCCTTGTGGTCAATAAAGTAGGTTAGAACCATGATGTCTTAGATTCAATTTGAAGCATAGAAAAAAAATACTATTTAAAGTTGCCTGGTACATATTACTGGTGGGAGATAACTGGTATCTCGTGAAACTAGTAAGAGGTGTACGCAAACTGACCCGAAAAATCACGGTTATCAAAAAAGAATTGCAAAGTCATCTATTGAACATCTATTAGTCAAAAGACAAAAAAGAGGTACAGCAATTCCCATGAACTAAAGAGAAATCGAACACCAAATATAGTGTCCTTGTGCCTCGATTCCAACTTAAACCATACCTTTGGGAAAAGGCTATTCTTCAGAAAAAATTAAGCAGAGAACTTATAGCTGAAGTTATTAAGTATTCATAATCTTTTTAATAAAATAAAAAGCAACAAAATTTAAAAATGAATAAGTGCACTCAATTTTCAATAGAGTAAACTGCATCACCAATCTAATAAAAAGCAACATTTCTCCATCTCGCTAGGGGTCGTAGTTGCCAGCTTTCCACTTCTGAGTTCCACAGGATGGCAGCTTTGGTTCTGCCAATTGTAGGCTTTTACTTGTTTTAATTGACTATGCCAAGTCTTACTTCCATGAGAAGTAGAACGACTGGAATTCTTCATATACATTAAACGACCGACGAAACATGTAATCACTTTGCAACTTGATTTTAGGATGAGTCTCCTGGGATGACAACTCCAAAGCAAAGCATCCACAAAAGTTAGGTACAATAAAGACGACGTTATTTCTATTTCTAAAACATCCACTTGGGGGGTAGAAACTCTGTAGTCCAGTTCCAAATCTTTCCTGTTGATCTCATTGCATTTAGAAAAATATAGGGAAACTTGAGACCAAGAGGTCGAGTTTGACAGAAATTTTCTCAACTTACTAAACCAAGAAGCATTCAAGTTGTTGGAGCAATGCAGAACAACTTTTGAGTGTTGCAATTGGCTTGGCTCTTTTGCAATTTTGAGCTCTGGAACTTGATCTCCATTATATTCAAGTGATACCAAACCTGGAGCATCAATCTCCCGAATGCTCTTATGATCCTGTATATTCAAGGCCCTTAAGGATTGACTTACGCAAATATTAAACATTTCCAACCTATTGGAAATGTGAACTAATATCAAACTTTCAAGGAATTGAGATCTTGAATTAAGCTGCTCGAGAAATCCATTATATATCTTCAAACGTGATAGCTCTAAAGACTTCAGATTCGGACATTCAGCAATATCCAACGTAGGAGGATCTTTCACAGCACCAAAACAAAACAAGTGTTCGAGAGTTTGCGCGTGGATTTTAACATACTGGTTTCTCTTTGTCCTAATGGAAACTGACCTTATCTTTTGAAGACAAAGCAACTCAATATTTTCCAACCCAATACAATCTTCAACGACGAAAGTGACAATTAAGGGACAACTAGAGAGTAGAGTCTGAAGCATGTTGTCATCTAAACGGACCCCGGATAGAGAAAGCTTTTCCAAAGAATCACAGTTCACCCCATGACTACTTGATAATGAAAGATGCATTAGATCACAGTCAGTCAAAACCAATTCTCTTAAAGATTTTGATGTCATAATGGTGAAAATAGAAAAAGGGTATAAAGTACGAAAGAAGCCCGTACATACTAGATCTTTTACACCATTCTGAACAGCAATACCAAGCCACTTATCAATCAGAAGGAAAACTTCACGAGAACCCGACATTAAAATTGAAAGCGTGAACTTGTCTATAGGGATTTTTCCATCCCTATATCTCTCCATAATTTTATTCACTATATTCATGTCTTTGTAATAGTGAATACTAAATTCTAAGTTGGGATGAATCAACCATGCTAGTAGCCATGCTTTAGAGAGAATGCTTGTTTGTGCTGCTTTATCAAAGCTAAGGTTGGAGACTATTTTGTCAATGAGACAATCAGGAATTATGTCTGCCGTCGCTCTCTCCATGCTATGAATGACGAAACCCTAATGTGACTGGGAATTTATAGATTCTGGTTTTCGTAAAACTTCACACTCCTATTGGATGAAAAGTAAGTAAAACCCTATATATTTCTAACTATTTACATAATTTATCCTCTTTTTGTTAATTAGTTAGATTATGTCCCTTAACTTTTCCCATTGGTGTAAAATTCCGAATACATCTAACCCCTCTTGGCTTTTGAGCCCCAGCTTATCCTCACTAGAAAACCTAATATTAAATATAATTCAGCAATACATTCACTATACAGTCAATGACGTAACAAATATGTGGGGATAGTTAGCCAATTTTTCCTTTCTAACGAGGTTAAGATGTGACATATATAGAAAGCATAAAAGGCCCCGGGAAAGGAAGAAAAACAGTAAAAATCGAATACACAATTATTGTGTGAAAAAGTTTCACAAAGATTATAAGACTTGACGGTTGCCAATTGTATTCGAACTCCATATTAAAGTTCCCATTGAATATCAGTTTATTAAAATGCTTAATATTATATGAGTTGTTTTGTGTACGCTTTAATTTATGTTTTGATTTCTCTGTACGCAGAGCTTAATAAAAACTCGGCAACAGATTCGAACTCACAATTTCTTGGTTGGAAGTGGTAGTTGCTTACCATCAGAACAACCCTTCTTGTCGATGTGTCAACCTGTCAAAAGATTGAATTAAAATAAGTGACCAACTCTGTTATGTGAGGAAGAGGAACAAAGAGAAAAAGGGAGATGATTAGTATATTGAACAAAAAACTGATTGTATTCATGGGTAAAACGAAAAATATTTAGAATTTTTGATCACTTTTTTATATTCCCCGGAATTTCTTACGTGGGATATCTTATCTGGCTCTCCAAGAAAATGGATATCTCCAAAGGATAATATTAAGCTCATTGGGTAATTTCAGAACCATCTTTTCACATTTTGCTCTATCACACTAACCTCCCTCGCGGTTTATGATATTGCGGGTACTTCCCTTATTTTGAGTTTTCTGTAACAATTCAGTAATCTATTTATCATTAACATAAATAATTAAAATCTGAGTAATTTACCCTTTTTACAAATATACTTTTTGTTTTTTATTTATATAAAATCAAGGTCTTCAAAATGGCGCCGTTTGTTAGAAACCATTTGTCTGCTGCTCTCAAAATGGCACTCTTTTCTTAATTATCAACTTTCTTTTGGATTGTGTGAAAGCTTTAGAGGCAGTGGCGAGTCTCGCCTTTGTTCTAATTGATTTGTACAATTCGCAGAACAAGACATGTCATTTGCAGCCAAAACATATGCATCTGGAATCCATATGTTTGAGTAAAACATGCTAATTACAGATGTAAGCTATACATTTTAAGCTCATCCATTCGAGGATCTACAAAGGATTTAAATAATTAGTGCCTTTACACATTAGCACTCTGTAATTGATAATAGGTGAATTTGACTATAATAACGCCCTAAATAATCACATTTTTATGTTGTTTTGATGATATATATG
>MU713058.1:5620-36049 GCA_026770625.1 Nicotiana glauca
TAATTTGGTATAAGTTTATTCAAATGTTTGGTTTATATTGAATTGTATAATTAATTCTTGTATAACTTAAAACTTTTTGATGTGTTATTCTATACCAACAATAATATGGAATAACTAATTTTTGTATAACTCATACGCAATGTTGTGGAAATCACATTTGGCACATGGCCCAACATAATTGCTACTATAAAAAAAACGAATTTTCAGCTAAAAATAAAAAGAAAAACGATCTTATGCTTATAATGCAAAAACAATCAGAAAAAAAAAAGAAGATAAAGGTAAATCCATTTCAATCCCCACAGCCAAAGTTAACCATCTTATTTTTCTTACAATAATATATTGTTAAGATTTGGCAAACAAATAGATTTGGCAAACCTAGACTGTGTCATTTTAAAATTAATTGTATCTAATTTTCTGATGTCAATTTTAATAAGCTTAATTGAAACTTTAATTGAATGGTGGTGTTTGCTTGGAGGTGGCCAGAAATGGATGGATGGACGATGGCCAACTTTTTAACTCTAATGACCCAAAATTTGGGCCATGTGCCAAATGTCAGTATATATTTCTAATTAAACTCAGACATCAGTTATGATAAACTTAAAGTTTCAAAGTAAGATCAATAATTTCGTTAATTAGCATTACCAAAAAAAAAACTTTTTATTCATAGTAATCACCACCAATAATATAACGGATAACAATTAAATTTGTAAGTGATTTTAAGTATACGTGAGTCAATTCGATACAATCGATATATTGCGTTAGATTAAACAAATAAAGGAGGTAATAAATTATCAAACCACTTGAGGTTGAGGAGGGTGATTACGGACTTAACAACAGCCTTAATAAAATATTCGCCCTTTATCCCGGACTCACAATGACCAAGTATTGATGAACAAGAATAAGAACTTTGAATAACAGAGAGAATAATAGTATATTGACTCTATATGTGTGTTACAGTGTGTCTAATGAATAATCAGACCCCCCTTTATATTGTAAGGGAGTCTGATAAGTGGAGATTTTAATCATTATTTGCTCTCTTTTTACTTGCGTTTTGGGCTTAAAATGCGTAAAGGTATTCCCGAAAACTAACATAATATGCTTGCTTACAGGGAGTGTTCCCAATTAGCCAAAATGGTCATGATCAACTCATAAAGGAGTCAAAACGTGAACAAAGACCAAGATTGGGCCAAGTGCTATAGAACACGGACCGAGACAGAAAAATGCGGCCGCGAAAGTGTCCATGCGGACGCGGTCATGAATTCGCGGACCGCGAAAGGGAGAATTAGAGAGGTGATTTTTCGGCACAGACATGGACGCGGACCGCGTTAGAAATTGGCACCCGAAAAAATACCACCGCGGTCGCGATTGAATTTCGCGGACCGCATTTGCTAAGGTTTAGAGAGCTCACTAAATAGGCAAAAACGTTAAGCGCGGACCGCATCAGCATTACGCGGCCGCGGAAGGCTCTCATGCGGACACGGTAACAATTACGCAACCCACGAAACAAGGTTCAACTCAGTACCATATGTGATGAAATACGGACCGTGATCTAAATTACACGGCCGCGAAAGCGAGAGTGCGGCCGCGGTCAGAATTACGCGGCCGCGAAACCTCCGTAGGGGCATTTTTGTTCGAAAATTTTAGCCTATTATAAATAGATCTTTTTCACATTTTTAGGTTATGTTATGATTTTGCTGAGCAAATGAGACAGCTAGTTTTTCCTATTTGGGCAATCTTGTACAAGATTTACCTTATAACATTAGATTTTCATCTTTTAATTTAGTATTATGGATTTTATCTTCTCTTTATCTTTGATTTCTGCTATTATCATGAGTAGCTAAATTCATCGCTAGGGTTATGACCCAACTCTAGTGTGGGTATTTGATGAGTCTTGAATTTTAGGGCTGAAATGCGTGTGGGTTATGCCTTGATGACTTAGTCTCTACTTGAGAAAGAGGGACTAAGTCTAGGAAAAATAGGCTAATAAGAAATTGGGATGAACTAAAAAAATTAATAGCCTCAATTAAAGGGTTAAACCTAGAGATAGTAATACCTGACTTGAGCTATAATCACTTGAATTGCATGAATACCCATTTGGACTTGAGAAAGCCAAATTGGACAAAATCACTCAAACTACCGAGAGGTATAGAGTGAGTACCTGAGTGTGATAGCTATATTACGACCCCAATTAATTACGTGATTGCCCTAGATTCTTGCTACCCGTTAGATATTCACCTAGGGAAAAGTCACTACCCTAGTCCCTTTAAATCTTTGAAAACAACGAACAAAAATATTGTACTTAGTTTCAAATACTACATGCTATAGAATATAAGTAGAAGTAAAAAACAAACCAACCATTTGTGGAAGTGGAATTAAGAGCAAAACCCGCATCTCTACTTGGATATAAACCTAACTCCAAATAAATTAACTCTCTATGGATTCGATCCCGATCTTTATTGGGTAAAACTGCATCGACCATTCTCGCTACTCAATAGTAGTACAGGCTTGGACCCAATCAATTTTAACGTTGTTGTCGGGGAGTTAAAATGGTTTTAGCTATATCTCCGAGTATTTTTGTGTTTTGTTTTTATTTCCTTCCATTTTTCTAATTTTTTTGTGAATTGCTTTTAGGTACCAAATGGCTCTTAACAATGATGTCCTTGGAAATTTGCCATTCGGGGAGGAGGTAGACGATGATAATAGAGATGAGATTCAACCTGAATCTCAAGCACAAAGGAGAGGCTGACCGCCTCATGATAATATTCCAAACCCTCCCCCACCTCCAGCATGTACAACACACTGGGTGTTGCCCCACGAAAGCTATGCAAATGCAATAGTCCCGCCTCGGATTAGGGCGGGTAACTTCTAAATAACCAATGTCATGCCTACACTCTTGGAACAGAGGGGTTTCTTCACTGGGGATCCTCACCAAAATGCCTACAAACATCTCAAAGGTTTTGTTGATACATGCTGGGGGATCAAGCAAACTAACGTTTCTGAGGACGTGTAGAGGTGAAGGATTTTCTCGTTTTCTCTAAGGGGGAAGGATTTGGATTGGATTGAAAGGTTTCCCAACCATTCCATCACCACTTGGGATGAGTTGGCTGAGAAATTCATAGCAAATTTCTTCTCACCAGGGCATATGGCGACGCCAAGAGATGAGATACTCGCTTTTAAACAAGAGCCAAATGAACCGCTTCATGAGATTTCGGAAAGATATCAGACGGTGGTTAAAGAATGTTCGAACAATGCCATAACCGAATCCATGATCCAACAAACATTCTACCGTGGCATCAACACTACAAACAAATGTGTAGTTAACCAACTCGCCGGGGGAAACTTCATGAACATGCCTTATGCTGAGGCATGTGAAATACTTAATAAGATGGCAGATACTTCCTCGGTGTGGCAAAGTCGAGCTAATGTGCCACAAGGTGATCCCAATGTCATTCACCTGCACAAAGAGCTCCATGACTACGGCCAAGCAATAGTCGAGTTAACTACGATCATAAACTAGTTGGCCAAAGTGCAGTTACAACAAGTTCAAGGGCCAAAATAAGTGAATTCCATGGAAGGGGTGAATATGATGGTCAACAAGAGAAGGAAACAAGGTCAACTAGTTCAAGGAAATGCGGTTCAATTTGAGCAAAGCAGTAGTGTTTATAGTCAAACTGATGTGTATGATGATCAAAGTGAAGAGGTTCAGTATGTGAACAACTATCAAGGTAAACGGGGTAATGCTCCGAATCAACAACAGTGGAGATCTCAAGGAAATTGGGAAAATCAAAATCAACAAAGAAATTGTAATAGTGTCAACAACAACAACCAAAACAATTGGGGTAACAACAATCCAAATTGGGGTAACCAAGGAAACCAAGGCAACTTGGGTGGCAATACCAATAGCAATTGGGGAGACAATAACAACCAAGGGGGTTGGAACAACAATAATCAAGGGAATCGGGGGCCGATCTTTAAAAGGCCTCTGATGTATCAACAACCTAACAACTCACCTCCATATCCATCATAAGGTTCTAGCTCGTCCAACAATGAGATGGACAGAT
The DNA here is from genome assembly GCA_026770625.1 of Nicotiana glauca. NCBI lineage: Eukaryota > Viridiplantae > Streptophyta > Magnoliopsida > Solanales > Solanaceae > Nicotiana > Nicotiana glauca. The sequence continues at coordinate 9,682 of MU713058.1, forward strand.
TGAGACAATGTTTGAGCAAATGATGAAGAAAAACGACGACTTTGATGCCCAATTGGCATCTATAATACTTCTATCCCCAACTTGGAGGTCAAACTTGGCCAAATTTATCAAGATTTGAATACTCGCCCTAAGGGAGAACTACCTAGTGACATGGTAGTAAACCCAAATGGAGGGAACAATACGGGCCACGCTATGAAAGTGACTACAAGAAGTGGTATGGGTGGATTTGCTAGTACCTCTAATCCAAGAAAAGTTGTGAGTGATGATGTGTTGGTGCAGGATGATGATGAGCCAAGCAATGATGTGCAAGTGAGTATGTGAATGTGAATAAAGAAGTGAGGATAGATATTGATGACAACGTGGAAGAGACACAAAATGATGTGAACCCGTCTAGGAAACACGTGATAGACATACTGGAAACAGTAGTACCCAAAGCCAAGGTCTCCTCATCCATATCCTCAAAGTCTAGCAAAACAAAACAATGAGAACCACTTAAGAAATTTATTGATATGATGAAAAGTTTATCCATAAATGTGCCTTTGGTGGAAGCTCTAGAACAAATGCTGGGATATGCTAAGTTTATGAAGGACTTGGTGACGAAGAAGAGATCAATGAATTGTGAAACAATAAAATGCCGCACCAAGTTAGTGATATTTTGCATTCCATGGCTCCAAAGTTAGAAGACCCCGGTGCCTTTACAATCCCATGCACTATTGGTAGTGCCGATTTCGCCAAAGCTTTGTGTGACTTGGGGGAAAGCATTAACTTGATGCTATATTCGGTGTTCAAAACATTAGGTATTGGGCAACCAAGGCCCACGTTCATGAGGTTGCAAATGGAGGATAGGACAATGAAGAGGCCATTGGGGATCATTGACGATGTGCTAGTTAGGTTCGACAAGTTCATACTTCCCGCGAATTTTGTGATACTTGACTATGAGGTTGACTATGAGGTGCCGATCATATTGGGGAGAACTTCCCTAGCTACATGGAAGGCCTTAGTTGATGTGGAAGAAGGGGATGTCACCTTCTGGGTGGGTGATGAAAATGTTATATTCCATGTTTGCAAGTCAATGAGACAACCCAATAGCAATGAAGTATGTTCATTTGTGGATCTTGTGACCGAAGTGATTGTTGAAGACACAAGTGCTATGATTAATATTGAAAGACCCATTGGAAGCGGTGTTGTTGAATCATGATGTGGATGATAAGGAAGGCTTGGTTGAATATGTCAATGCTTTATAAGGAATGGGTTCATATACATATGAGCCCCAGAAACTTTCCTTGGACCTTGAGAATAGGAAGACTCTGCCAACAAAGCCCTCAATCGAGGATCCTCCCATACTGGAGTTGAAGCCTTTGCCTTCACATCTAAGGTATGATTTTTAGGCTGTTGTTCCACTTTACCTGTTATTATTTCTCGTGCTTAACTAATGTGCAGGTAGATGCCACCCTTGCGGTGCTCCGAAGAAGGAAGAAGGCAATTGGATAGACTTTGGCTGACATTCGGGGTATAAGCCCCGCCTTTTGTATGCACAAAATTATACTAGAGGATGATGCCAAACCCTCCATGGAACATCAAAGGAGGTTGAATAAGGCTATGCAAGAGGTCGTCAAGAAGGAATTATCAAGTAGCTAGATGCAAGGGTTGTGTACCCCATTTCGGATAGTTCATGGACTTTGCCGGTACAATGTGTGCCGAAGAAGGGGGTTGAATGAGGCTATGCAAAAAGGTTGAATGAGGCCATGCAAGAGGTCGTCAAGAAGGAAATTATCAAGTGGATAGATGCAGGAGTTGTGTACACCATTTTGGATAGTTCATGGACTTCACCGGTATAATGTGTGCCAAAGAAGGGGGTATGACTGTGGCCACAAATGAGAAAAATGAATTGATCCCTACTAGGACTGTCACTGGATGGAGGGTACTTATGGATTACTGAAAGCTGAACAAAGTGACCGACAAAGACCATTTTCCGTTGCCCTTTTTTGATCAAATGTTGGATAGACTTGCTGTGCGTGCCTACTATTGCTTTTTGGATGGGTACTCAGGATACAAACAGATTCTCATTACACCGGAAGACTAAGAGAAAACCACCTTCACATGTCCGTATGGCACATTTCATTCTCACAGATAGCGTTTGGTTTGTGTAATGCACCAGCTACCTTTCAGTGGTGTATGATGGCAATATTTACGAATATGGTGGAGGACTTCCTCGAAGAGTTCATGGATGATTTTACTGTTGTGCGTGACTCATTTGAAGAATTTTTGGGTAATCTTGATAAAGTCTTGCCACTTTGTGAATAACCTAATTTGGTGCTTAATTGGGAGAAATGTCACTTTATGGTTGAGGAGGGCATTGTCCTCGGCCATAAGATCTTCAAGCATGGTGTTGAAGTGGATAAATCAAAACTTGAAGTGATATCAAAACTCCCTCCTCATATTTTTGTCAAAGAAGTGAGGAGCTTTCTAGGGCATGCGGAGTTCTACTGTCGGTTCATCAAGGATTTCTCAAAGGTGGTGAATCCCTTGTGCAAGTTGTTGGAAAAAGATACCAAATTTGTATTCAATGATGATTGCCTAAAGGCTTTTGATATACTCAAGTATAGGTTGACGACCACTCCCATAATTATCGCACCAAATTAGCGCTTACCATTTGAGCTCATGTGTGATGCTAGTGACGTGCCGGTAGGAGCAGTGTTGGGGGGGAAGAATCAAGAAGATATTCCATCCAGTTTACTGTGCTAGCAAGACCATGAACGACGCCCAAGTCAACTATACGAATACTGAGAAAGAACTCTTAGCCATTGTCTTTGCCATGCAAAAGTTCCACCTATACCTCATGGGTACCAAAGTGTTTGTTCATACCGATCACGCGTTGCTTCGTTATTTGATGATGAAAAATGACTCAAAGGCTAGATTGATGAGGTGGTACTTTTTCTACAAGAGTTTGACATTGAAATCATAGACCTAAAAGGGAGTGAGAATCAAGTGGCGGACCACTTGTCCCGTTTGGAAGAGGAGGGGAGGCCCGATGATGGCCTTGAGATCAATGATTCATTTCCGGATGAACAACTCCGTCCATGTCTTTGACTGGGATACCTTGGTTTGCCGATGTGGTTAACTATCTTGTGAGCGGAATTTTACCGAATAAGCTCTCTTCAAACCAAAAGAAGGATCTCAAATGGTACTGCTTGGATTATTAATGGGACGAGCCATATCTTTTCAAAATTTGCGGCGATGGTGTTATTCGTAGATGTGTTCCAGAAGAAGAGAAATTGGGTCTTCTTGAAGCTTGCCTTTTTTCGCCCTACTGTGGTCATTATGGTGGGGTGAGAACTGCTACAAAGGTCTTAAGTTGTGGATTCTGTTGGTCTATATTTTACAAAGATGCTAGCGAGATTGTCAAGCGGTGAGATGAGTGCCAAATAGCCGGTGGGATTTCAAAGAAGAATGAGATGCCTCTCACTACTATCCTTGAGATCAGCATTTTCGATGTGTGGGGTATCAACTTTATGGGTCCATTTGTGAGTTCATATGGGAACGTTTATTTCTTGTTACTGTAGATTATGTCTCCAAGTAGTTTAAAGATGTGGCTTTTCCCAACAATGAAGCACAGAGTGTGGTGGATTTCTTGATGAAAAACATATTCACATGGTTCGGCACCCCAAGGGCCATTATCAGTGATGAGGGTTCTCATTTTTGTCACAAAGCCATTGGAACTTTACTGTCCAAGTATGGTGACATTCACAAGGTATCAACTCCTTATCACCCCCAGGCAAGTGGACATGTTGAGGTCCCCAACAGGGAGATCAAGAGTATTCTTTCCAAGACTGCCAATGCAAATCAGACTGATTGGTCAAGGAAACTTGATGATGCTTTATGGGTCTATAGAACAACTTACAAGACTCCAATTGGTATGTATCTGTATCGGTTGGTATTTGGAAAAACATGTCATCTCCCGGTGGAATTAGAGTATAATGCCATGTGGGCGTTGAAGAAGTTGAACCTAGAGTGGTATGTAGCTGCAAATCTTCTGGTGGAGCAACCGAATGAACTTGATGAGTTCTGGTTTCATGCTTACTCCAGTTCGTTCTTGTATAAGGACAAGGTGATGTTCCTACATGATAAGTATATTCAGAATAAAGAATTCAAAGAAGGTGACCTTGTTCTCTATTCAACTCTCTATTACGTATGTTTCCGGGAAAGCTATAGTCAAAATAGAGCGGTCCCTTTGAAGTGGTGACAAGAAAAACAAGAATGGTGATATCTTTAGAGTCAATGGTTATCGATTGAAGCACTACCTTGGTAAATTTGATAATGGCCACGTTGTGGCTCTAATCCATTTCAAGTGAAGAATGGTAACAAACGTCGTGTCGCGACGTCAGGAGCTTCTTGGGAGGCAACCCATATGTTTTTCTTTCTTTTTGATTTTTCTTCTTAGTTTAGGCTTTGTTTTAGACTAACTGGTTGTGAAGTTTGTGTAGGAATTTTGTTGTAGTGCAGGACTTTGGCTGAAAAAATTTGCCTAAGTGTGGAGAATTTCATGGACCGCGCCCAAAATCTCGCGGTCCAGGTAGCAATACACGGTGGCATCTTTTATTCCCGGATGCGTACTTGAAGAGCTCAAAATATCAGCTCTCTAAAGTTGAGTTTGCGTCCGCGTTCATAATTTGGCGGACCGCGGTAATTTTTGCGGCTGTGTCCATGTGTGAGGCTGTATTCATCAGCTAACAAAAACACGGACCGCTATAGAATTTCGCGGCCAGGTTCAGGTAAGTCGGTTGGTTCCACAAGCTTCTAAGTATAAATAGGGGCGCCTTAATCTTTTTACACTTTTCGACTAACATTTCACCACATTGTTCATCTTCTCTAAAAAAAGTATTGTTCATCTTCTCTGACTTTCAAATTCATCTTATTCTAATCAAGAGTTCATTTCCTACTACTACTCTACAACTGGTATGTTAAATTCCATGATTTGTTTTAACTTTTTCTCTTCTTTTCTCTTAGTTTTAATTTTTTTATTTTTAGTTAGGGTTTGATTACCTGCCATAATACCAAATTCATGCTTAAATTCATATGGGTAAATTTTTGCATACCTAATGGGGGGATAGGGTTAGTAACCTTGATTGATAATTGAACGGATTGTATGCACTTAGTGAAAACCCTAGGTTAATTGGTAAATTAGTGCCAAGTGCGTTAGAATTTCACGGTCGCGGTTAATTTTTTGCGGTTCGTGGTAGGGTATGTGGCAGCGTTTCTCTTTCGCGGTTCGCGATACCCTACCTTTTCATTTTTGAGTTTTGGTATAAGTTCGCAGTCCGCGGTCACTTTTTTGCGGTTCGCGATTGGTTCTTCACGGCTGCGGCCACATTTTCATGGACTGTGCTCTTGAACTTTAGAGAAGTCTCATAACAGCTTTCGCGGCCGCGTCTACTTTTTTTCGGTCCGCGGTTGATCATTCACGGACGCATATTTTTTTTACAGTCCGCACTCAACCAAGATCAGAGATTTCGTATTCTCAACCTAACCTTTTTGCGACTGCAGTTACTTTTTTGGGGTCCGTGATGGGCACTTCGCGGTCCGCAGTGCCTGGTTCTGAGAAGCAGTTTCTATATTTCAACTACTATTTTAACATATGCTTGAAGCTTTATTCTGACTGTATTTTATTATTTGTTTGCTGTAGACAATGGTCAGATCTCGAGGTGGAGGCAATACATTTAAAGGGAGGGCAGAGCCCTCCCAACGTAGGGGTAAAGGAAAGACCATGATACCCCTAGCAGTCCAAAAATCAATTGGTAAGATGAGAGCTACTATCAAAGCTACGGATAGAGCAACAGATAATTCATACACTAGTGAGTATGTCCCTTCCCGAGAAGCTTCGGGAGGAGACTTTGTGCCCACTCATGTCCCCACACAGTTCAAGGGGAAGTTCCAGTTATGAGATGAACCTACCTCCTCCTCTGAGTCGTCTAATGGCTCAAAGGAAAGTAGTGAGGCTTCGGCACTATCTTACCCTCTGCTACAACTTCGACTTCACCAGCTGCCCTTATTGTTGTGGATGATGATAATGAGGTCCCGAATGACGATGGGGGGTGGTCTATTTTGATTTGGTGACAATTGGATAACATTGGTATGTAATAACTATGAGAATATTTTTTTTTATCTTTACTTCTCTTTATTTTACTTTTGGCATGTATATATTCGTAACTTTCACATTTGGTATGTATATATTTTTACCATTTGATGTATATATTCATTTTCATTTCTGTAAATATTCGCTTTACTTCAACTTTGTATATATTCAGTTAATTCCCGTAACTTACGTCAAAGCTTCTTATTTCCTTTAGTAGTTTCTTGTTAAGTTGTTAGCTTCTTTTTACATTTTATGTGGATAATAAGCTTTGGTTTTCTTAATGCCACAGTTCTTTCTAAAGGTGGATATTGTGTGAACCGGGTGGCTCTTTTCCAATGATAGATGGCGTGACAACCTTCTTAAGAGACTGAGTCCGTTTTTTTTATGTTTTTTTGTAAATAGTAGTAATGAATAGAAGTGTCTTAGGCAAGCTTCACTTTGTCCTAACACATTTACCTTCGACCTTATGGTTGGAAACAAGTTGATTGGCAAAAAATAGTTCTAGTTATGACCTTTAGACTCTTGTGTTGACTAAACAATCGTCGAGTGGCTCCTTGGAGCCATTTGTGATGCTCAATCTTAGCTAGGCTTGTTGTGGGCCCTCGACTCTATCCTCTTTAACAATCCCATAGCTTGTGAGGTAAGGTATTGAATTGCAAGTCCAAGTCCCGTGCCAATAAGTCTAGAACTTACCCTGAATGTTTGACTAGGTGAAATCCTAAGTGTAGCTCGACTTGAGAAATGATTATAGGCTCTCCTTGATCCAATTTGAAACTTGAAAGAATCCATAGACTACCAGATATGACATCCCTAGTCAACCCCGATGAGCCGAAGCCTTTTTTCTTTCAATAACCATGGTACAAGCCTTTATCCGTTCTATAATGACCCCCTCTTGGCACCCGACCTTTCCTTAGCATTCCCAATTGGCAAAAGTATAAGTTTAGGGGAGAGACGAGGAATGTGAAAGTGATAAAAGGTACAAAATGAAGAAAAGGGAAGGCAAAATAAAAGAAAGAAAAGCCAAAAAGTCAAAAAGAAAGTGAATAATATCGAAAAGTGAAGGGATTCAATGAAAGCAAAGATGAAAGGCATGAAATGATTAGAAAAGGAGAAAAATGATCGTCATGAACAAGAAAGAGTAATAGTGTGTCTCTCTAGTTCCCTTAAGGAGTAAGAAAATTACTCAAAGAGTCAAGAAAGTGTGAGTCAAAAGAGAAAATGGAGTGCTTAAGAAAAGATGAAACCATTATATGCCAATAAGCCCTTTCTATAACCAAAAGCCTTCACTACATTCCTGCAAAATCCCTATATGATTTAGAGTTGACTGAGCTTACATTAGTGGTGATTTACATAAGGGGTAAGCTTATGGTACTTAAAGCCAGGCTTGTGACATTCCCTTGAGAGAGATGAGCGTACTTCTCCACAATCCTTGTTTTGAGTGCTACAATCTAAAGTGAGATTTGCTTATGGAGAGTAGAGGAGGAAGAGTTTGGGTTCCATAATGACCTACGTAGTAGAGCAAGCTTCCTTGGTGAGCTAAGTCAACTCTTGACGCTCTTGTGTCGCACTAGAACTATGTTACTCAAAAGGTTGTGTATTGTTGATAATTCATTTGTGTTAAGGGTAATTGTTAGTCCCAATTGATGCATGTTTGATTCGCATTAGGCCAGCCGAAATATCCTTCTATTTTGCTGAAGTGGGAGTGGGAATTACCTTATTTGCTTGGGGATAAGCAAACGCTTAAGTTTGGGGGAATTGATAAGTGGGGATTTTAACCATTATTTTCTATCTTTTTACTTGCGTTTTGGGATTAAAATGCGTAAAGGTATTCTCGAAAACTAACATAATATGCTTGCTTGCAGGGAGTGATCACAATGAGCCAAAGTGGCCATGACCAACTCATAAATGAGTCAAAACATGAACAAAGACTAGGACTGGCCAAGAGCTGTAGAACGCGGACCGCGACAGAAAAGTGCGGCCGCAAAAGTGTCAATGCGGACGCGGTCGTGAATTCGCAGACCGCAAAAGGGAGAATCAGAGAGGTGGTTTTCAGGCACAAACATGGACGCGGACCACGTCAAAAATTGGCAGCCGCAAAAATACCACCATGGCCGCGATTGAATTTCGCAGACCGCATTTGCTAAGGTTCATAGAGCTCACTAAATAGGCAAAAATTTTAAGCGCGGACCGCGTCAAAATTATGCGGCCGTGGACGGCTCTCACGCGGACGTGGTGACAATAACGCAGCCCACAAAACAAGGTTCAACTCAGTCCCAAATATGATGAAATGCAGACCGCGATCCAAATTACGCGGCCGCGAAAGCACGAGTGCGGCCGCGGTCAGAATTACGCAACCGCTAAAACTTCGTACGGGAATTTTTGTTCGAAATTTCAACCTAGTACAAATAGATCTTTTTCTCATTTTCAGGTTATGTTATGCTTTTGCTGAGCACGTGAGACGACTAGTTTTTCCTGTTTGGGCAATTTTGTACAAGATTTACCTTATAACATTATATTTTCTCTTTTAATTTAGTACTATGGATTTTATATTCTCTTTATCTTTTATTTCTACTATTATCATGAGTAGCTAAACCCATACCTAGGGTTGTGACCCAACCCTATTGTCGGTATTTGACGAGTCTTGAATTTTAGTGCTTAAATGTGTATGGGTTAGTAATTTTTAGCCTTGTTCTACCTAGGACTATTGAATTAGTGGTTGCAAACACTGATTTATGCCTTTATGACTTAGTCTCTACTTGAGAAAGAGGGGCTAAGTCTAGGACAAATAGGCTAACAAGGAATTGCGGTGAACTCAAGAAATTGATAGCCCAAATTAAAAGGTTAAACCTATAGATAGTAAAACCCGGCTTGAGCTAAAATCACTTGAATTGCATGAATACCCATTCTTGAGAAAGTCAAATTGGGAAAAATCAATCAAACTACCGAGAGGTAGAGAGTAATTACACGAGTGTGATAGATATATTACGACCCCAATTAGTCACGTGATTGCCATAGATTCTTGCTACCAATTAGATATCCACCTAGGCAGAAGTCACTACCCTTGTCCCTTTAAATCTTTGAAAACAACAGACAAAAACATTATACTTAGTTTCAAATAGTGCATGCTATAGAATAGAAGTAGAAGTAGAAAACAAACCAACCATTGTGGAAGTGCAATTAAGAGCAAAACTCGTATCTCTACTTGAATATAAACCTAACTCCAAAAAACTTAACTCTCTGTGGATTCCATCCTGATCTTTGTTGGGTAAAACTTCATCGACCATCCTCGCTACCCAATAGTAGTGAAGGCTTGGACCCGATGAGAGTCCTACCCTAGGTACAATTCCCTAAAAGGTAAAAATCTTTCATTTAACTAATCACCGAATTTCTGCCCGCACGTGTCGAGATCCACGCCGTGATACTTGGTTGGTCACATATATTAAGGCCTTCTATTAATCGTGTTTGGTTGCTCGACAATGTTCTCTAAAGTCTTTTGGGTTTTGGAACGATCCCGGTGTCTTGGTCCCGATATTGCCGAGGGTGGACGTTGTTCCCCCAGACAATGGCTCGATAAGACCCTTGCCTCGATACCGGTTCCTTATCATCATATTTTTTGTTCGATTTACCTTATTAGAAACCGGGTCATCCCATGGGCCCAGTTTCACCTGTATACAGATAGTACCCTCATTTCCCGAAGAGTAAGTTCACGGACAAGGAAAGACACAAGCTCTTTGATTCCTTCTTCAACACGTCGTGATAGAAATGACAAAGAAATTGAAACGTCCCGTCACTCGTGTCATAATGACTCTAAACAAGTGATAGCCATCGATAGGCCATTCCTAGATGCGAAACGGCGCAAAGACTCTATAAATACTCCCTCCTTCGTTCATTTTTTACTTTTGACCAAGTTTCCACCTTCGATCCTTCAAAATAACATTGCCTTTCTTCATACTCCAATATTCTTACCTTCGTTCTTCAAGTTTTCTCAACAAATTGCAATCTTTTCTTTGTTATCTACTAAGCTAGCGTGCTTGATCTTCTTAGAAAGTTTTTACCCTTTGTTTCCTACACTTCCAAATCTTTTTCCAGATAACAAAGGCGAAGACTTCGAAGACTGTTCTCTAAAATGGTGCTTCTTCTTCCTCGCAGCTGACCATCGAGGTCGAGGATACCGCCCTTGATTTGGTTATCCTCGAGAGATCCGCTCCTGGCTTGGCTACTAATGAACTATTAGCCGAGCCTCCTTGAAAATGTTCGTCCTTTGGGGGTGTTCGATCACGGTCAACTTTAAGGTCGAAAATCCCTCTTCGGTGCAAGGCCGATACAAGGTGGTGTCTATGTAAATTTGCTCCATCATTAAGGTCGTTCGGGCCCATTGACACCATTACTACCCATGTGGATGGGTATTTGAGTGTTTACACTTATCCTTTCAAAATGGGCTCGTTGGACTTGATCATTTTCGACTTCTATAGGAGGTATGACATGTGCCTCGGTCAGATCCATCTATCATTATGGAGGATCATAATCCTCTTTCGATTCTTTGTGAACAAATTTAACTTTTGTTTGTTCACCATCGATCATCTACTCCGCCTGTACAATCGTTGAATCTTCCGAGGGGTTGGGTGGGGGACTGATAAAGCTCATACGCCGGGCTAGCAAAGTCCTATTTTTAAGCATTGACGAGGACCGGGATCGAGGTTGGTAGGGGCGCTTTGTCCGGGTAAGGACCGCCGACTTATACTTGCCAAATTTAGGCCGTTCCCCAAGAAGTGTTATATAGCACGTAAGTGTCCTTTTCTTTTAGATGTCGATTTGACATTTTGCCTCCCTTTTCCTTATCAGTATTTGCTGTGGTGCAACCCTCGCTCGAGTCCCTAATGCTATTCCTTGGCTCAAGGAGTGGATTGAGGGCATTTCTTTGCAGATGCCTTATGGCGAGCGCTTGTGGCACAAGCTCTCAAAGAGCCGCTTGTAGGCTCGTTCCCACTGTAAGATTTCTTTCCCAAATAAGTAAGCACTAGGATACCATTTTTTAACACTATGTTCTCATTCCTTCTCTTATTTTTTTTGCAAGTTTGCCCAAGACCATTGAGCTTGGGCCTTTAGTAAAAGATATGCCCATTGATCCTTCTGCTTTGGGACAGCGCGAGGTTGCAGCAAGAGAGAAGAAATAAGGAGGGCTCTGAGCTCCCCAATCTCAAAGAAGAAAAAGCCGTAGAGACGGTTGGTTCGTAAGTCGAAAGAGAGCTCCAGCTCCTGAGTGCCCGACTCGAACTTGATCTTCTGGCTTAGGGACGAGCCCAAGAAAGGCGATGTTTTTGTGGCCCGTACGCCATTTTCCCTGAAGAGTGGGCGGTAGCGGAGGGGGAAACCACGGAGGCTAATCCCCCTCAAGTTCAGGAGGATGGTGTAGAAGGGAGGGCCGAGACCTCTCGAGACACTAGCTCCGCTCCGCCTGGTGTCATAGACATTTTGGGGTCACTTCGTTCATAGAGTCTATATTCGACGAAGCCTGATCGATGAAGGAGAGATCCAATAAAGGGGCTCATGGTGCTGACAATCCCCTCCATTCCTTTTTTGAAGGTCTAAACTCAACCGACCTGGAAGATTTCTCCGCATTGGGTGATTTGGAGGTGCCGAGGAAAAACCCATCTTCGGAGGTTGGCGGGCTGAACTCGAGCGCAAAATTAGTCAACAAGTTCCTTGCACCGAGCATGGATCTCGGCCGAAAGCGGTCAATAATTATCATCGTTCCAGAGGATGCCCGGGTTCTTTCTGACCTGGTCGGAGTGGCTAGCTACCTATGGTTCCTAGTAACTGAAGAAGACCAAGCAAAAATGAACAAGATGGATATGCCGTGTTTGTTCAATGAAACATAGCAGGCACTGAACCGGGTAAGGCGTCATTAGTCTCTTTAATCATAGACTTTCGTTTTTGACATCTCCCATGCCTTTTCCTTTTTATATCTCTGTAGGCCTCAATACTTCATCATGAAAGTTTTCTCCGGTAACGGGCTGTGATTAACCAGCTCGAGGCTAAGGTCAAAGAGCTTGCTGAGAAGAGGACATGTACAAGCTTCTCAGCGAGCAACACGAAGAGAGATTCTAGAGTCTTCGAGCTGAGCTGGATGCGGCTTAGAAGGAACATGCCGACCTGGTGTAACATGTAAAGATATTTGAAGTTAGTGATGACAATTTAGACATAATGACTGTCGACACCCCCTTTTTCCCTCGCGGAATCGGGTATACGACATTTGGGAAGACAACTCTATTCCCGTTTGGGAGTTGGGTTTTGGATTTTGGAGAGTCGCCACCTAATGATTATAGTGCATTAGGACACTTTAAGAAGAATTAAAGATGAAAACCAGAGTTGGGTAAGGGCTTGAAATTATCCCGAGGGGAAGGTGTTAGGCACCCCTCAAGATCCACTAGTGTGGTTCCCGGCCATGCTACAATTGTGACTTTAAATGCAAGCAAATAAGTAAACAAGCAAGCATTGCAAATACGGGAAAACTGTTACAAATAAAAAAAAAGATTTAAAGATGCTGAAATTTAAAAGATAACAGTTTTGCAATTTAAGAAGAGATACGCAATGAGGGGAGAGATCAAATAATGATGCAAATAACTAAGGGAAATAAACAGAAACGGAAGTTTGAAAAAGGTTTTGGGAAACTTTTGAAAAATCTAAAAATAACAAACTAATAAAGAGGGAGGGGGTCCTAGGTTTATACATTACATGGATCATTCGTACAACACCGGTACCTGATTGTACGCATAGTGTTATCGTGTAATCATCATCTCCATGTCTACCCTTCCCACCCCGTTAAGGTATTAAAGCGCAGAACGGTATCGTTTACTTACCACATGCTACTACCCGTCCCAATCCTATCAGTCCCGGGGGTATTAGGACATCTAATCCTGAAAGGGAAAGAAAGGGATGGAGGCCTTTATGGATCTTAAAGGATAAAATTCTACTCGACATTCAAAACAAGTAGCAAGTAATATGGGAGAACAAACAATCATACAAGGCTCAAATTAATCCTAGAAATCAAATAATCATTTAGTTTAGCATGCCTTAACAAATACTGGTTTGGTCTTAGATTAAATTTAAGCAGCGAACGGACTAGTTCAACACATGTGTTTTAGGCAGAAAGTCTGCATTAGGCAACTCGGATACAATTGTCAGGTATTAAGGTATTCAACACGAGTTATTTAGAAAAGTACTGATTTCAGAAGATAGGCTAATGCATAAGAGTTTTTGAAAGAAAGAACAGATTGCAGACTTAGTTTAGAAATAAGTTTCAAAGAAAATCAGCGGACTGTCCGGTTATAAAATACAGAAATAATTGTAAAAAATTTCGAAGAAAAGACAGAACTATCTAAGGACAAGAGTAAGCTGCAGAACTATTTTAAAAGACGAGTTCAGGAAGACTAGAATTTAGTTGGAAAACGCTTAGGCAGAATATTAGAAAAGAAACCATTTCAGAAAAGATGCAGATTTGAAGAACTCAACTTTTAGGACAAATGTACACTTATTCGAGAGAGTTTTATAAAAAATGTTAAGGCTTTTGAAAACGTTACTGAATTAAGGCGTTAAGGACCAGTTAACAGATTATTATCAGACGAATTTGATGCGAAATCCTATAGGCATGATATCTACATTTGATTTTTCAGAACCTGTTAAAGAATTTATGAAGAGATGACTGTTTTTAATTAATCCTACGGTTTGTCTAATGAATATGCATTCCCTATAGATATGATATCTATACATGAATTTTCAGAAGAGCTTAGAATTCCTATAGGCAAGATCTCTACATGCGTTAGTTACAGAATATGATCGTGAAATCCTATATACATGCTTTCTATGTGATTTGCAGTATAGTTAAACAATAAACCCTATAGGCAGGATTTCTAGGTGACTTGCAGCATAATTAAACGTTAAACCCTATATGCATGGTATCTATGTGATTGAATCAGAGATGTCAAACAGACCTATAGGCAGGATTTCTAGAAAAAGAGAGTCCTAAAGCATGATATCTACCCTTATTGATGCAAGAAAATAAAGACCCCTCCCAAACCCTTTTCCTATAATCCCCGAGTTTTATACAAAATTATTACAACCCAATGAATCAAACTAGAAATTCGGAGATACATCAAAAGCTAACAGCTAGATCCTAGCAGCTTAATTCAATCCTAATGTCCAATAACATGTATTTAACCAACTCCGGGATCCAGATTTCCAAAACCTTCTCATTATCCAGGGTATTTCAAAGTTCCAAGGAATCTCAGGGATCCCCGGCATTTCTTACACCCAAGATACCATTAGAATTAGGAACAATACAGTGTGGAAAAGCCAGCTCTCAGGCATCCAAGTTCAGAGGGAGCTCAGGGGTCCCAAAGCATGGCTTGCAAGAGAGGTGCAGAACTTATAGCTAGGAATAAGTGCAAAGTGAAAGGGAATTAGGGGGCCACGATTGGTGGTGGTCATACCTAGCCATAAAGTAGGCTGGCACACCCCTGACCACTTGTTTAGGTTAAACAAGTTAGGAGCAGACCTTTGAAGGTCAGACCTAAGTCTGGATAGTGATTAAGACACTATCAGACTCAAGTCCAAGGCTCAAACACATAATGGGGAAATAGGACTGGGAATTGATTGAGTTAGGGGTTCAAAGAACCCAGTTCAGAGTCATAGACAACAATGTTAAGGTGCTGCTATGGCTTGAACCACAACTCACACACAAAGGGGAAAGGGAAAGAGAGTCCACATAAAAGAAGTAGTAACAAAGTTGCAGCAACAGAATGAAGGAAAGCATAGCAGAACTAGGATGTAAACACATAATGGAGGAGCATTATTTAAACTAAAAGGAACATACCAGTTGCAAAGTAAGAATAAGCAGAATAACAGAGCAAGCAGACAGCAGGAAATCAGCAGGAACAAACTCAGGTTTCAGCAGAACACTTGGAAGTTCGAAGAGAACTCAAAGATATTTCAGAAAATAAAGAGGAGAAGAAAAGAGAAGAAGAGAGTAGGAGGCAGAATGCTTAATGTGTGTAAGAGTGCAACTCGAGAGTCTTAGTCTGTGAAAGTGTAGGTATTAAAAGGTGTAAAAGGGTAGCCTCCTTTTATAGTGCAGAAAACAAGTAAGAAAAAGGTAAGAAATAACCTTGAAATCAATCTCATACAATCTCCCTTCAGTCAAGGGATTTAATTTTCAAACGGGCAGAATAATTAAGGAAAGGGTTTGGGTTCGAAATCTTTTCCAAAGCAGTATAATGAGGGTAAATACATAGAAACTTATTTAAGGAAAGAATCTAGTAGTAAACGGTTTTGGAAAAAAATAAGGAAAGGCAATCAATCAACATCCAGTAAAATCAGGATTTGAGTCTGAATCCAACCAGGAAAGGTGAAGAGAAGTTTAATTTAAAGAAAATCAATAACACTCAATCAAACCTTATAAAAAGGGATTCGAAATCAATCACAAGTTGGCAAAAGGCCTTTTGAAAGAAGAGTTTATCATATATAAAGCATACAGACATGTGAAACAAGAGAGAGACTAGCATAGAAAAATTCAGAGTCATAACAAAGAAGGTTTAGTTCATAGACTCAGAATGAGACTGAGGGAGTCAAGGGTTCTGAATAGAACCATAGTCCAAACACAAAGTCAAGCCTGCCAAAAAACCCCCAAATACTAGGGTTGCTAACTCGAACCAGATGCATAGACGAGAAGACAACAACTAGAACAGGCTCAGTAGTCTCTTTCCAGAGACTTATGAGGAAATAAACAAATAGCATAGCAGGTTCAAGGCAAATGGAATATAGAAACTAATTTGAAACACAGGGAACACGTTTAAGCAAAGCTTGTCACTCATACAAGTTCAGGAGAGAAGAGGCGATGTAAGCTTAGGGAAACAGTAGATGAAACATGTTAGAGTTCAAACAAAGGTCCAGTAAAGGCAAACAAGGATTAAAAGCTCAGTAAAAAATACAGTAAAGGGACATATAAGACAGACATGTAAAATATGCTATAGAAACCAGTAGAAGAAAGAATAGAGCATAAAAATAGAAGAACATACATAACACGGCAAACATAAGAACACAAGAGAAAAAGAACACGCGAGTTGGAAGAGGGAACATAAGAACATGGCACAGACAGATTCACATAAAGAAAAGAAGAAGAAATAGAAATTATTTTAAGACTTTTCAGAAACCCTAAATTGGAAATAAAGTAATTTTGAAAGGAAAATTAGGGAAAAAGCTTAAAACGTCAAATATAGCACAGATATAGTATAAATCTAAGAAAACTTCTAGAGAAAAACCTCGAATAGCTTTAGAGTTTCAGAGAAACCCTAGAAATGAGAAGGCTTAGAAAAAAGTTTGGTCTCGAGTCGGAGATGGCCAGAGATAGGCTCCTGAAGCTTGAACACGCTGGAGCAAGGCCGGAGAGGCCATAGAACCACAGATCTGTAGAGGATCTGAACAGACGCCGTTGAGGTCAGACCTCGAAATCTCAAACACCCATGGTTTAAGGGTGAAGGAAGGTGAGTACATGCCATCCATGGCCTGGGAAGCCATGGATTCCGATGAGATTATGGTCGGAGAAAGGTGTGAGGGGCTAGGGTTTCGAGTCCCTTTGAGAGAGTTTGAGAGGAGAGGGGGTTTCAAAGGCGGCTGGTGAAGAGAAATAAGGATTAGGGTTAGGTTAGGAGGAATTAAAAAAGGGTTGATCGTGGCCGTTGATCAAAAGGATCAACGGCCGGGATTAAAAGAAATCTGGGCGGGTTAAATAGTTGGATCGGGGGGTCGGGTCTGGAATTGGGGCTGGTCCAATTGGGTTTGAAATTGTGTTGATTTTAGGCTAAAATTGAAATGGAATTGGGGTTATAATTGAAATGAAATGAGGTCAAAACTTAAATAGCCAGTTTTCCCTTTTATTTTTATAAAATGATAGAAATGATTTTGAAATTAAATTAAAGGTACCGAATCAGCTAATGACATATAAATATTAATTTAAAATATTGGAACCAATTTTATAATTATAAATACTATAAAATCTTAAAGAGGCTAGTATTGCAATTATATGCAATTTAGTTTTAAAAAATACCAAACAAATTTGTAAAAATATGCAAAAATAATGTTAGCTATAATTTGATGTAAATATGAGAATAAAAAATAAATTGCCCACCAAAATGATAGTTTTGGGAATAATTATCGGATTTTATGGTATAAAAATAGGCAATAAGTTGGTTTAAAAATCATTACAATGCCAAAACCCTTTTGGTGTACTTATATATGCTATTTTGGAAGTATTTTGGGTATAAAAATACATAGGGAAAAATTGGGTATCAACAGCTGCCCCTCTTTACCCGAGGATGATGAAAGAGTTGTCGGGTAAAGATAAGATGGCCAATTTTGACCGGAAGCGGCGCTTTGAAAAGATTTTGACTGAGCTCTGATTTCTGAGCTGCCTACATATCCCTGGTCTTACATGAATCAGGCCATATGTAGTTCAGGAACCATTGACAGAACATGCCGATGGAGATTTGAAAGGATGGACATAACGCTTGGGGGGAAGCAAAAGGTGTTTTGAAGTTGATAGGCTACGGGAGCCGGAGTGGAATCGCTCTTGCTGAGAAGGCCGGTGCCAGCCGGTGTACTGTAAGTGAGCAATATAGGCATATATTGTGCATAGACAAAAACATGATGCAAGTTCCCGTCGGACCATGAATGTTGTCCTCGGACGGTTAGGATGACGTCCTTGGACCATGATGTCCTGGGCCATGAGATGCAAAATTAAAGGATTCGTAGGCTATGAAATGACGTCCTTGGGCTATGATAATGGTGCCTCCGAACCATGATGCCTTTAAATAATGATGTGCAAGATATAAAGTGGGGTCCTCGGGCCATGGCATGGTGTTCTCGGGCTATGAAGATGATACCTCCGAACGATGACGCCTTTGGACAGTTTGGTGATATTTCAGCCCATGAAATGCAAGATTTGGCGGTATTTCAGCCGATGCAAAAGCGTAAATGGCGATATTCCAGCCGACTGAAATTTAAATAAGACAGGCGATGTTTCAGTCGATGCAAGAAATGTAAACGGCGATATTTCAGGCGGCAGAGAATTTAAATGCGGTTTGGCGATATTTCAGCCGATGCAAAACGTAAGTAAAGGTGGCAATTTTTCAGCCATGCAAGAAATGTAAATGGCGATATTTCAGCCGACAGAAAAAATTTAAATGAAACAGGCGATATTTTAGCCGATTGCAAGACGTAAGTAAAGGTGGTGATATTTCATCCATGCAAGTGGAGGTAGAGCTTAACCTCGGAAGGCAGAAGGTAGCCTTATGCAATGCAGAAGATGCAGATGGAGACAACGCTTAGTCTCAGAAGGCAGAAAAGTAGCCTTATGCAATGCAGGAAATGTAAATGGAGACAACGCTTAGTCTCGGAAGGTGGAAAGGGTAGCCTTATGCAATATAGGAAATACGGATGGAGACAACGCTTAGTCTCGGAAGGTAGAAAGGTAGCCTTATGCATTGCAGGAAATGCGGATGGAGACAACGCCTAGTCTCAGAAGGCTGAAAGGTAGCCTTATGCAATGCAAGAAAATATAGATGGAGACAACGCTTAGTCTCGAAAGGCAGAAAGGTAGCCTTATGCAATGCAGGAAAATGCAGATGGAAACAACGCTTAGTCTCGGAAGGCAGAAAGGTAGCCTTATGCAGATAATGCAGGATGGAGACAACGCTTAGTCTCGAAAGGTAGAAAGGTAGACTTATGCAATAGGATAAAGCGAATAGTAAGAACAAAAAATTCTTAGTTGATAGCTGATCGTGATATTGCGGCTGCTGGGCCATTGCGTGCAGATAGCAAATACACATAGGCGCAACGGTTTGATGACACGTTTGGTAACTTTGTGACTTGGGTGCCTACATCCAAAGAAAATTGTGAGTTTTGTAAAGGGGAAAGGTTAGTTCACTCTTCCGTGGCTTCCGACGTCGTGCATCATTGGGGTAGCGTTGCTAAACAACGTAAGTGGAGAATAGTTTTGTTTAAATGAACCAACGACTCCAACGTGGTTCAAAACACAACAACCTCTCTCGCTCTGGAATTTTGAGGGCCCTCCTCAAAATTCTGCCCCAGTTCACTGGCTGGCACTTCTTACGGCTGCGCTGAACGAATGAAAATCAACTTCGGAATTTTGAGGGTCCTCCTCAAAATCCTGCCCTAGTTTACTGCGGTGACATCCTTGGTGATGAGCGGCTGAAGACTAACTTCGGAATTTTGAGGGTCCTCCTCAAAATTCTGCCCCAGTTCCAATAATAGGGGGGAAACGAGATATTTATTAAATTGTGACCGAACCCATAAGGCTGCCTATGTATCCCCTCTTAAACGGGAATCAGGTCAAGCATAGTTCAAATTACATCATAAAGCAATCATAGGTGGTTACACATAATATCGTTTCACTGCATCTGAGTTGATTGGCTTTGGCCAGATTTCTCCGTCCATTTCTGCAAGAATAAGGGCTCCTCCAATTAGAACCCGGTGAACCATGTATGGAACTTCCCAGTTGGGAGAGAACTTCCCCTTGGCTTCATCTTGATGTGGGAATATCTTCTTCAACACCAGCTGCCCCGGTGTAAACTTCCTTGGCTTAACTCTCTTGTTGAAGGCTCTGGCCATTCTGTTCCGATACAACTGACCGTGGCAAACTGCATTCATCCTTTTTCCATCTATAAGAGCTAACTGCTCGTAGCGACATTTTACCCATTCTGCGTCATCCCACTCTACTTCTTGTATGATCCTCAAGGATGGAATTTCTACCTTGGCTAGAATGACCGCCTCTGTACCATAAACCAACATGTAGGGAGTTGCCTCGGTTGATGTGTGGACCGTGGTGCGGTATCCCAGTGAAGAAAATGCTAACTTCTCATGCCATTGTTTGTACCATCTTCCTTAGTATCTTCTTGATATTCTTGTTGGCCGCCTCTACAACTCCATTCATCTGAGGCTTGTAGGCTGTAGAGTTCTTGTGTTTGATCCTGAACGTCTCGCACATTGTTTTCATCAAATCACTGTTGAGATTGGAACCATTGTCGGTGATGATTGATTCTGTAATCCCGAATCGGCAAACAATACGATCACGGACGAAATCTGCCATAACTTTCTTAGTCACTGCCTTGTATGATATTGCTTCAACCCATTTAGTAAAGTAATCAATCGCCACCAGGACAAAATCTGTGCCCGTTTGATGCGGCAGGCTCGATAGGTTCAATGACATCCATCCCCAGGCGGCAAATGGCCATGATGAGCTTGTTGCAGTAAGCTTGTTAGAAGGCACCTTTATTATGTCTGCATGTATCTGAAAGCAATGGCATTTGTGAACATATTGGATACAGTCTGTTTCCATAGTCATCCAAAAATACCCTGCTCGGAGTATCTTCTTTGCTAAGACAAAACCATTCATGTGCGGCCCGCAAGTCCCAGCGTGCACTTCGTCCAATAATTTGGATGCTTCTTTTGCTTCGACACACCTTAGCAAACCCAAATCGGGAGTCCTCCTGTACAGGATTCCTCCGCTGTGAAAGAAGTTGTTGGATAATATCTGAAGTGTGAGCTTTTGAGTAGCGTTGGCAAGCCCTGGATATTCCCCTGTTGTCAAGAACTCTTTGATATCGTGGAACCATGGTTTTCCGTCCGCTTCTTTCTCAACGTGAGCACAATAAGCTGGCTGATCATAAATCCTTACTTGGATGGGATCAATGAAGTTTGTATATGGATGATGGATCATGGATGACAAAGTAACCAATGCGTCAGCGAACTCATTCTGGACCCTGGGGACATGCTGAAATTTTGTCTTTGTGAATCTTTTCCTTAACTCCTGTATGTGATGCAAGTAGGGAAGTATCTTAGAGTTTTTGGTTGCCCATTCTTCTCGAACTTGATGCATGAGCAGGTCTGAGTCCCCGATCACTAGTAACTCTTGAATGTTCATGTCAATGGCCATCTTGAGTCCCAGGATGCAAGCTTCGTATTCAGCCATGTTGTTTGTGCAAGGGAACCTGAGCTTGGCGGATACCGGGTAATGCTGGCCAATCTCTGATACTAGGACTGCCCCTATGATAACTCCTTTAAAATTGGTGGCCCTATCGAAAAACAACCTCCAATCATCATAGGATTCCACAATATCTTCTCCTACAAAGGACACTTCTTCATCAGGAAAATACGTTTTCAGGGGTTCGTATTCTCCACTGATAGGGTTCTCGGCAAGGTGATCTGTGATGGCTTGACCCTTGATTTCTTTCTGAGTCATGTAAACAATGTCGAACTCACTCAACAAGATTTGCCACTTGGCGAGCCTGCCAGTGGGCATGGGCTTCTGAAAAATGTACTTCAGCGGGTCCATCCTGGATATGAGATAAGTGGTGTAGGCACAGAAATAATGCCTCAATTTCTGAGCTACCCAAGTCAGAGCACAACAGGTGCACTCTAATAAGGAGTACCGGGCCTCGTACGGGGTAAACTTCTTACTGAGGTAGTAGATGGCCTGCTCCTTTCTTCCCGTCTCATCATGTTGTCCCAGAACACAACCGAATGCTCCATCCAAAACTAAAAGATAAAGCAATAAGGTCCTTCCTGGCTCAGGCGGACCAAGACTGGTGGCATTGACAAGTACTCCTTGATTCTGTCAAAGGCTTTCTGACAATCGTCGGTCCATCTAGTAGCAGCGTCCTTCTTTAGCATTTTAAAGATGGGTTCACAAATGACTGTGGACTGGGCTATGAACCAGCTGATATAGTTGAGTCTCCCCAGGAAACTCATCACGTCCTTCTTGTTTTTTGGTGGTGACAATTCTTGGATGGCTTTGACCTTTGATGGGTCCAATTCTATTCCTTGACGACTCACGATGAAACCCAGTAGTTTTTCGGTAGGAATCCCGAATGCACACTTGGCGGGATTCAGTTTCAGGTTATACCTTCTCAGTCTGTTGAAGAACTTTCTCAGATCATCCATATGATCAGTGGCTTTCTTGGATTTGACAATGACATCGTCCATATATACCTCGCCTTGTGTATCATATCGTAAAAGATAGTAGTCATGGCTCTCATGCAGGTGACGCCAGCATTCTTCAATCCAAATGGCATAATTTTGTAGCAATACATTCCCCACGGCGTGATGAAAGTTGTTTTCTCTGCATCCTCCTCATCCATCCATATCTAATGATACCCAGCGAAATAATCAACAAAAGATTGCAACTCATGCTTGGCGCAGTTGTCGATAAGAATGTGTATATTTCGCAAGGGGAAGTCATCCTTGGGACTGGCCCGGTTGAGATCCCGGTAGTCGACACAGATTCTCACCTTCCCGTCCTTCTTTGGTACTAGCACGATGTTGGCTAACAATGTTGGATACTTGACCACTTTGAGAACCTTAGCCTTGACTTGCTTAGTAACCTCTTCTTTGATTTTCAAACTCATGTCGGGTTTGAATTTCCTGAGCTTCTGTTTTACTGGCAGACAAGCTGGATCTATTGGCAACTTATGAGCTACAATGGCCGTGCTGAGGCCAGTCATATCATCATACGACCAGGCAAATATGTCCTCATATTCTTTTAAAAATTCCGTATATTCCTCCCTTTCTGATGGCGACAAGTGAACACTGATGCGAGTTTCTTTGACATTCTCTACATCTCCCAAATTAATGACCTCTGTTTCTTCCAGGTTGGACTTAGGTCTGTTCTCAAAATTCTCAACCTCTCTGATGACCTCTTCAGGTATTTCATCTTCTTCTGAATCTATGTCCTTTTGTTGCGTTGTTTCATTGCAAGTCACAGTCGTTGGTTCATCATCAAGATAAGTAATAGTAATGCTGTATAAAATAGAGTAAATGATAGAGAAAATAGTAAGCAAGATATATATATGATAAACCGAAATGCTTTGATTAAATCCATAATTGTTTGAAACATCGGAGCTCTTTTTGAAATAAAAGACAATGCGGAAAGAAAATCAACTAGTAAAGTAAGCTAAAAAAAATGTATGGTGCTTTTGTTTAGCCTTGCTACCCCAAAGCCTTCTGAGCCCTGATGGTCCTAATTGACCAATTACTGAGGTGGTCTCCTCTGTTCACAGCTTGTATGGAAGGGCCTTCCTCCCCCTCCTCCTAAAAAAGAACACAACAGTCCATATCATCATCCTCTAGGAACAAATTCTTCATAGCTGCCAACGTTTCATCTTCTTCAGACCCATACATAGTATCTGCTGGCTGGAAGGTCTACTCCAGGCTAGGTATCGGAAACTCCAATGTATAGTAGGGGCCGCGCCATGTTGGTGACCAGTTCTGGAATTCTTCCCAAGTATAATCATACCCTAAGCCAAAGGTAGTGCCATGCTTCTTCAGTTTGATGGGCTTAGTGATCCCCTGGAGATTCTTGCCGAGTCCCTTTCCAGGCTCATACCCACACCAATTCAGGATGCTTTCAATCTTGTTGTCTCACCACTTGTCTTTTTCTACAGTGTTGACCCTTTTGATATGGTGGTATGTCTCTCCACCTATTTTCCTTCTGCCTCCAATCATCGGGATGGTCTGGCGACTATATATAGGGTTACTACCATCACCATGAATGATCACCTCTTGGTGGTTCCATTCAAACTTTATCGCCTGATGCAGGGTCGATGCTACGGCTCCAGCAGCATAGATCCAGGGGCGTCCTAACAGCAAGTTGTAGGATGCCAGGACGGCTATCACTTGGAAGTCGACGTCGAGCCATGTTGGTCCCATTTGCAAGCACATGCTGATTTCTCCAATAGTATATCTCTGGGATCCATCGAAGGCTTTGACATTGATAGCCCCGTCTCTGATCTCGTGTAGGCCTTTCCCCAAAGTTTTGAGAGTTACAAGCAGATAGATGCTGAGGCTTGATCCTCTATCGATCAGAACCCTGGTGATGAAATAATCTTCGCACTGCACGGTGATGTGCAGTGCCTTGTTGTGGCCCAAGACTTCTGGTGGCAATTCGTCTTCATGGAAGGTTATTTTGTGGCTCTCCAACACTTGCCCCACCATGTTCGCCATCTCGCCCCCGGTCATATTGCTGGGCACATAGGCTTCGCTCAGTATCTTCATTAAGTCATTCTTGTAAGCATCTGAACTTTGTAGAAGAGCCAGGATAGATATCTGTGCCGGTGTTTTGTTCAACTGTTCAGCGACCGAGTTTTCCTTAGCCTGTATTTTCCTCCAAAGATCATGGGGTCCTATCTCAATGGGATGTCCTGGGGCTTGCTTATCGGATTCGGCTAGGTGCTCTGGGGTGTAGACCCTCCCTGTTCTAGTCATTCCTTATGCAACAATCGTTTTTCCTGTCTTTGTCTTTCCTTTTCTCCTAGCTTCGGCAGTGTAATCCCACGGTATGGCATTTGAGTGGAATAGTGTCATGTCAGTCATTGCCACTGGAATAGGCACCCTTGGTGGTAACACAACAACTTCAAAGTGTGTAGGTGCCTTTGGAACTCTGAATTCAACTTCGATTGGCCCAGACGCCTTTGCAGAAGGAGGTGCTTCAAATTCAAGAGGTATAGACATACTCACTTCATCGTCCGTGGAGGGCTGATTCTGCAAAACAATTGGGTTAAGGGTAACTGCCGGCTTCTTTGGTTCATCCCCTTCAGCAATCAAACCTATTGACCCTTCGGGGTCCCAATCATCCTCGATCTCGATCATATGAATGTCTCCACCTTTGTGGTCAGGTAGGGCATTGTTACGAACATTAGGAGCGGGCTCCTTTGCTACAATGACCTTATTGTCGATTTGTGTCTGAATCTTGTCTTTCAATGAACAACACTCGTCAAGGGTGTGTCCTTTCATGTCGGAGTGATACACACAGGTCTTGTAGGGGTTGACCCACTAGCAGGGTTTTTCTGGAGCTTTAGCTGGAATAGGAGTGATGTAACCAGTAGCTTTGAGTCTCTTATATAGCTGGTCAATTGGTTCTGCGATAGCTGTGTATTGTCTGGGAGGTTTACGGTCAAAATTTGGTCTAGGTCTTGGAAAATTTTGACGGGTGGGGGGTGATTGGTAGCGAGAGGGTTGAGTATTATAAGCTTGGTAAACAGGTGCTGGTTGAAAGTATTTGGGCGAGGTGGGTTGATATGTTAGAGGTGGAAAGGACTGGTAAACGGGAGGTGGATAGGAGGGTGCGGGTGCTTGGTAATTTGGGATAGGCTGATATGTAAGTGGAGGTGATGGGTAAGTGTGGTATTTTGGAGGTGATTTGGCTCCCTGTGCGATCATTACGTCACTTACATCTTTCCTCTTGGACGTGCCACTAGTTTGTAAAGCTTTATTGGTGGCTCACAATGCTTCAAGATTTGTTACCATACCATTCTTGATGCTCTCTTCGATTCTTTCTCCGAGTTTGATGATATCAGAGAACTTTTGACCCTCGATCAGCATCAACCCTTTGTAATATTGGGGATCCTAAGCTCGGACGAAGAACCTATTCATTTGCTCTTCTTCCAGGGTTGGCCTGACCTTTGCAGCTTCTGACCTCCAACGATTAGCATACTCGTGGAATGTTTTAGTGGGCTTCTTCTTCAAATTTTGTATGTAGAACATATTCGGTGCGTTCTCCGTATTGAAACAGAATCTATCCATGAAGTCCGATGCCATGCCTACCCATCTCGTCCATTTCCTGGGGTCCTGACTGATATACCAGGATAGTGCATTTCCCTTTAAGCTCTTCATGAAGAGCTTCATGTGGATTTTCTCATCTCTTCCAACCCCAACTAACTTATCGCAGTAGGTCCTCAGGTGGAGTCTAGGATCTCTGGTTCCATCGAACATTTCGAACTTGGGAGGTTTGTACCCCTCCGGAAGTTCCACATCTGGATGAATGCATAAGTCTTCATAGTTCAACCCCTCAATGCCTTTGTTACCTTTGACACCCTGGACCCGGCTAGTTAATTTCTTGAGTTCTACTGCTAAGTTCCTGATGAGGGAGTCCTTGTCATCAGACTCAGGTGCATTTGAGATGGGTTGGGCGTAGTGGGGTACAGTTTCCACAAAGATAGGAGTGTTATGGAGATGGTCATTTGTGGTGTTCAGTGGCTCAGGATGAGTAATGGAGCGTTGTTGCATGTGTTGCGGGTTTGGACATGAGTAGGTTGTATTTGTGGTTGCAGGGTGTTTTGTGGAGGTGCGGGATTTTGGGTGTTGACATCAGGAGTAGCAAGAGAGAAT